>JAZGTK010006556.1:0-20655 GCA_036877625.1 Ambastaia sidthimunki | reverse complement strand
GGAAAAAGAATGTAACGGAGATTGAACTACATGATTACACCTAACGAAGTCAAGTAAAGAGAATACTTACCTGATCTTACCTGAGTGGTCATTGAAGTCAACCGTCATCTTCTCTCAATGTTTAGCTATCTGTATATGCATGTCAGACACACGCATGCAGAGGACAGAATATCTTTACCAGAATATCTTTAGCATTTTCATTGTAACCATTTCATGTGCAATTTCAGTAAGTAATGTTAATAAATTTTTGATGTAGATAAAGTTTAGATTTTTTGTTAATAATTAAAAGCTACCTAGTGCAATACAATACATATACAATGCTCCCACATTAAGCTATTGTAACTGCGCTTATTTACAGCATTAGTAAATACCTGGCAAAAGGGTGGAAAGTGACAGAAAATACAGTTTTATACTATTGCTGTTAAAATTTTTCTAGTATCCCTTTTGGTGATCCTGTAGCTCAACTGGTAGAGTGCAAAGGTTGTGGGTTTGATCCCAGAGAACTTAAATACTGATAAAAATGTACACCTTAAATTCACTGTAAGTCACTTTGGATAAAAGCGTCTGCCAATTGAATAAATGTAAATGTAAATAAATGTAAACAACGACATTTATACAATTTATACAATACATTTTAAACAACGTGTTGTTGCATCATACCCCAAATAACTCAGGGCTGTATTTTTTGCCTACTAAGTACCAATACCAATGTATTTTGAATACTAATGTAAGAATACTAATCTGAATACTAATGTAAATGTGATTTCATTTTTTTTTTTTTAATTTACAGATATTTCTAAAATGTTTTCACTTTGTCATTATGGGGTGTAGTTTAATGAAAGAAATGCATTTAAAAGATTGTGGTATCAGGTTGAAACAATAAAATTGAAGGGGGTCAGCCAGGGCAAATCAAGACTTAGCAAAGGGTGTTCCTCTGCAGCTGTTCCGCCAGTGGGTTTCAGGAGTAATACATGGAACGTGGGAGAAATGCGGTAATTAGAGTCTTAATTGAAATGATACAGGTGTGATTTGTCTGAGGATTTGGAGTGGGCCAACGTACCTGGGACTAAGCTTTCTGCATGGTAATTTGAGGCAGAGATCCCTTGTGGATAGCCACACCCACTGACCAGGGGCATAAGAGGGTCCTGGGCGACGATGTTGATTGGCATCGGATGGCGTGGAGCAGGTGAGTATGTGCATGGCCCCAGACCTGGGGTGTAGTTTAATGAAAGAAATGCATTTAAAAGATTGTGGTATCAGGTTGAAACAATAAAATTGAAGGGGGTCAGCCAGGGCAAATCAAGACTTAGCAAAGAGTGTTCATGAAACTGGGGTTTAAATAGGAGAGTCAATGAGTTGCAGATGTGGAAGTAATCAGGGTGGCCCTATGGGTAATGTAGTTCGGGGCATGACTAGTATTCGGGGGATGGCTCCCCCTAGCGGGTTGAAAGAGCCCCCCCCCACCCAGTGAACGGCTCCTGACGTAAGAGGAGAGTAACACCGAGATCCGGCACTAGGCTTTTCCGGATGAGCTCTGTGGAATTCCTCAGTGAGTGTCGGATCGAGAATATTGGTAAATCTGACCCAGGATCATTTCTCCAGGCCATACCCATCCCAGTCCACGAGGTACTGGAGCAGCCCCCCTCGGCGCATGGAGTCGAGCAGTTCTCGAACCTTGTAGGTCTCCTCTCCGTCGACCGTGATTGGTGGAGGTTGTTCTCGGGGCTCTGCCTCTGCAGCTGTTCCGCCAGTGGGTTTCAGGAGTAATACATGGAACGTGGGAGAAATGCGGTAATTAGCAGGGAGTCTTAATTGAAATGATACAGGTGTGATTTGTCTGAGGATTTGGAGTGGGCCAACGTACCTGGGACTAAGCTTTCTGCATGGTAATTTGAGGCAGAGATCCCTTGTGGATAGCCACACCCACTGACCAGGGGCATAAGAGGGTCCTGGGCGACGATGTTGATTGGCATCGGATGGCGTGGAGCAGGTGAGTATGTGCATGGCCCCAGACCTCCTTGCTATGGCGCATCCGGTCGGTGATAGCCAGGCAAGTCAGAGGGTTTGCCAGACCAAGAAAACAGTGGAGTTTGGAAACCTAGGACACATTTGAACAGGGTCATACCTGTTCATGGTTTCATGAGGGAGTTTTGGGCATACTCAGCCCACATTAGGAACCGTCTCCAGTCTGTTTGATTGTGCTGGCAGTAGACTCGCAGGAATCTGATGATTTTCTGATTGAGACGCTTGGTTTGATTATTGAATTGGGGATGGTAGCCAGAGGTGAGACTGATATTGATGTTTAGGAGTTTGAAGAATGATGACTAGACCCTGGAGGTGAATTGTGGACCCCTGTCGGAGACAATGTCCTCAGGATGGCCATAGATGTGAAAGACATAGTTGAACAGGAGCTCAGCTGTTATGAGAGCTGTGGGGAGCTTGGGTAAGGGAATCAGACAACATGCTTTGAAGAAGTTCAAGTGGCAATCTGTGAAACGTTCAAGAAACGATCTGTGATAGCGAATATGACAGTGTTACCTTGGGACTTGGGGAGATCAGTGATAAAATTAGATTTACATTCAACTTTATTGTCATTATGCAGAGTACAAGTACAAAGATAATGAAATGCCGTTAGCATCTAACCAGAAGTGCAAGAATACAGTGATATATACAGATAAGTGCAGGAGTACTGCAGCATAATGAAGTCCAGTGGAGTTGTAATACACTGCCTCTGTACATATTCTGTATGATATTGTGTACGAACAGTGGTAATGAAAAGTGGTGGTAAAACAGATGGCTATATATGTATGTAATGACAACATTGTTAGACAAAGTGCAGTCTGTGCAAAATATGTATGTGCAAAACATGTATGTGCAGTATATGTCAGACTGTGCAAAATAAGTAGTGCAATACAAAAGCAGTACCAAAAAAATGTGGTGCAGTAACACATCCTTGGACTAGATTACTGAGCATTGTAAAGTAGAAGAGTGCAGGTGCAGTTAGGTTGTGGGAAAGGGTTAAATTATAACTGTATGTGCACTAGTTCAAGGGGGGTTGTGTTCGCACTGGTGTGTCGGTAAGGACACCTGAGGCAGGGTTCAGATTCAGGTTTTAATGAGAAATTAAGCATTGACAGCGCAGTCACGCTAGACAATGGACATTTGTCTAGATGTGTTCTGAAAAAAACAATGAGCAGACAGTAATAATAATAACTTGTCATAATTAGCAAGAAACAATTAAATACAATCATATTTTTTAAATATTTAACATATACTGAAATTAACGTTATTGTAGCACTATGTAGGGCCTCTAGATGGCGCGTGATGCTCACGGAGAAAAGTAGGTAAAATGTCATTATATTTTGCTGCGTCATTGAGTCAAACGGTAAATGCAAACAACATGTAACTGCCAATCCACACAATATACCATATTAAACTCTGCAAACTTAGTACTTACAAACATCACTTAAATTATGAAATGAAGTATTACAACATATTAAGGCTGCAATACGGGAGATTAACTGACACGCAAATTGCTATCACTGCTTGTGTGGATAAACGCGCTACAGGTAATATATTAGTAAAGTTATGCAGTCGCATGCCAAACATTTCCTAGGTAAATACAGGAAAGCACACTTACATCATTTCATTGACTCATTATAATAAATGTCCACTTTATGGGAACTTATGATTATTGTCCAGCCTCAGAACAATTCACGCACTTCTCTCTTCAGCCAGCGATCGCAGGATGAAGTCACCCAGTAACGAGAGCGCTTATTGCCTATAACTTCTTAACATAGGTAGATGGTTGAGAGTTCAGCAGGGACACAGCCTCGGGGAAGAAGCTCTTCCTGAGCCTGCTAGTGCAAGAGCGTAGGCTCCTGTAACGTCTGCCAGATGGGAGGAGGGAAAAAAAAGTCCATGGTTAGGATGGGAGGCATCCTTGATGATGCTCCTTGCCCTATTCAGACAGCGCTTGAGATATATGCTCTCAATGCAGGGTAGCTGGGTGCCGATGATCCTTTGGGCAGATTTCACCACCCTCTTGAGAACTTTCAAGTCTGATGCGGAGCAGCTGCTGTACCACACTGAGATTTTTTTGAGCTTTATATCCCACAGAGAGCAGTCGCATTGCTTTCGTCTTATTTCCTGCTAACAGGAAAAGGCGCTGGACTGGGCTACTGCTGTCTGGAAGCTGGACCAAGCGGTATTCCCCACCTTCAAATGGTTCCTGCAACATTTCTGGGATGTCTTCGAACACCCATCTGAGGGAAAGAGTCCTGGGGAACTTCTACTAAACCTGCAACAGAGTAACCAATCCGCAGCTGATTATGCATTAACCTTTCGTACCCTTGCAGCACAAACTGAATGGGTGGAGGTTTTGGGTGGACGTCAAAACTACTGTTCAGAAGGGGTCTAACACGCGAACTGCAAACGGAAATCACTTGTCAGGACAAAGGCAAGGACCTGGGTGAGTTTATTGAACTGTCTATAAAAGTTGATAACCTCATACGCTCTCGTCGTCCCACACCAAGTGCTTCCTATCAAGCACAGGATACCATGCCCTCCACCAAACCCATACAAACCACGCCCTCCACCCAAACGCATACAACTGGGCCATACTTGTCTCACTCCTGACGAACAAGCTCGTCGAAGGCAGCGTAACCTTCGTGCCAAGCCTCGATGAGTGTGCATCCAGTAATCCCTTTCACATTCAAGTTACCAGTACAGTTAATAGTTCACAACTAATGCATACTCACCTCTGCCCTAGTTGACTCAGGAGTCGCAGGGAATTTCATCTCACATGAATTCATTTTACAACAGGAAATAACTGTAAAACCCTGCCATTCTTCACTCACAGTGGAGGTGCTAGACGGACGACCTCTAGAAGAGAGCGAGACCGTCCAGAAAACTGAGGAAATCACGCTTCAGATCAGCCTACTTCACTCTGAGACCATCCAGTTGTATGTAATCCCTTCTCCTAGCCACACCGTAATACTGGGGCTTCCATGGCTACGTAAACACAATCCTTAAATTTCCTGGGAAACCAGTGATATACTTCAGTGGGGCACCAGATGCCATGATACCTGTTTACGTCAAATTCTCCCACCTACCAAGACCTCTCTGACTCCCAAAGAAAACCCACTGTCCAAAATACACGCTACCCAAGGTCTATGCTGATCTGACTGAAGCATTCAGTATCACCAAGGCCTCTCAACTCCCTGCTCATCACTTGATTGATTGTGCCATTGATCTCATTTTAAACTGGGTTTAAATAGGAGAGTTGCAGGTGTGGAAGTAATCAGTCTCAGGACTATGGCCCTATGGGTAATGTAGTTTGGGGCATGACTAGTATTTGGGGGATGGCTCCCTCTGGTGGTTTGGAAGAGGTGCGGGAGCCTCCTCTGTAACAGCATCTATAAAGCATTGAAATATTGTACTCTTGGTAAAACTGTAATTGTGTAAAGCTGAAGTTATTGCCTCCTTATGATTCATCGCTTCTTTGTTTTCCTTACCTTGTAAGTTATTATAAAAAAAAACAAAATCAGCATCTGCTTAATGCCTCAATATAATGTAAATCATTACCACTGTTTTTCACAACTTTGCAGGTAAAAAGCCAATTAGAGATTACACTGTAGTTGGGAATGGCTGAGTATCGGTCTGTACTGGAGCATTCACACGAGGGGAGGCAGGCATGTCTCCCTTCAAGCTGGAGGTGGGCAGCTTGCAGGTGGCATCCCATTCCTCTTTTTTCTCTTCCTCCATGCTGTTGGCCTGACAGCGTTTGGTATGGGACACAGATGGAGGGATAGACGGGGCCATTGCAAGTCATGCACAATCAGATCATTTTAGCTCAATATGTGTCCTGCTTAGTCAAACTATATGAGCTCAGTAATTGACAGTCAAATATATATCAGTCTCTATAGTCTAATAGTCTGGACTGTGTGATCAGCATGAAAGTGAGTTAAATGAAAGTGCTACTCTTTGCCRTTAATGATCATCATTGAGAAAATTGTTAATAATCTGCTTAAAGTGAGTAAAGGAATGCAGACATGAACATAATCCATTAAATAAACAAGAAAAACTAACATGAAACATAAAACAACAAGCTAAACACATTCAATAACCAACAAGAGACTAAGGCAAACACAGGGGTATATATACAGACACCAATCAGGGGAAACAAGAAACAGCTGGACATATTTAGGGTGGGGTAACACTTAACACTACAAAGACCGGAGGTAAAGACTTCAAAACATGACTTCAAAATAAAGGTGTGACACTATAACAAAACAAAACTGACAAGTAACAAAAACAATTATTAAAATATTAATAATTAATATTAATAATTGATTTCTTATAAAAATATTAATAATGTTCTCCTCATACCGTAAGTCGCTTTGGATAAAAGCGTCTGCTAAATGCCTAAATGTAAATTTCATTTGAATTTCTTAAACAAGGGTCAAGGGTCTGTTCTTTTATCACAAGGAAACAGGTTCCTAGACTACATGCACACTATATTTCTTTCTTGCATAACTATTTATAAAATGAGATAATGAAAAGTGAGATAACTTGACTAATGTCAACGTAAAGGTTTATGTTACCGTGATCACTAAAGCGGCGTTGTTTCTGAGTGGTGGAGACACTGCACTGGACTTTGGAATGAGTGGGTGACTGCGTGCTGCTGTTGTTCAGGTCACTGCTATCTTTGACACAGATTTGTGCTGGACAGTGATTCGCTCCCTTCAAACTGCAATGGGTCAACACAATACATTTAATGTGGGCATGCCTTATGTTACACTAGACGCAACAGTCATGATGACTTGCCTCTGGGGGCTTCCTGCCCAGGAGGAGATACGTGGCCATTACCTCATCATACTTCTGCCCAACTAATGCATCTGTGATGTCATCTTTAGGGAAACTCATAGTGATCATCATCTCTGAAAAAGTCATGTTGTCACATAACTACAGCATCTTACAAGTAAAAAAAAATTCACTTCAGCCCAGTTAAAAAAAATAGAAAGATAATGATCTTGCGATGCACGATACAGACCGATACGTTTGGTGTTGCTAAAGTCCGGTTCAGATTCTGTGTATGGCTTGAGCTCCTCCTCCTTATAACTCACATTTATCCACCGCTCCTTCATAATTTGCTGTGGAATCAAATAACATTTAAAAAAAACGCAGACTAAAGAGGAGAAGCAAACCTTGTGAGCAATCAGGATGTGGCATATAAATGTAAGCATGAAAGAGATCTTAGACTCCTGTCCCTCTAAATATTGTGTATGAGTTGTATGGACTGCTTAGTACTTTCAAGTGTCCTATGATTGGAACAATATGAAGGTGAGTAAATTTGAATTTCTGGATTAAAATTAAACAACCTATTTCCTGCCACAGTCACTTGTCCCACCAGAGTGACAATCCCCATTGTTCCCCCCAAATTCCTGTCATCAACAAGCACATGCACTTATGCAAGCACAAACTGAGAGTAAGTGACAGAATTGCATAAGGGTAATGATATCACCTGCAGACTGCCACGTTTGCCAGAATTCAGCACCAGCAGTTTCTTCGGCAGGTTTTCACAGTCTGTGGACATATAGAATGGAATACGATACTTCTCAACTCCTCTCTCAACTCCTGCGTGACATGAGAATGGTGGAGTCATTTTGACATATGAACAAAATCTCAATAACTTTCAGTATGAGCCAATATGATTATTTTAAATTGTATTATGAGTATGCAGGCTTAGCTTTATTGGCATCATGATTCAATACCTATTTTAATTTAAAACATTAAGTTTAAACTAAATTTGGTTCTGTTTTCATTTTTATTGTCTATTATTGTTGTTTGTCATGTACAATATGTTTGTGTAACACCCCTGTTTGGACTGTCTGTTGGTTTCACCCATGTATGCCCATATTTGGACTTCCCGTTCTTGTTAAGTGTAATCAGTCTCACCTGTGTGTAATTAGTCTGTGTATTAGTGTCCCTTTATGTCCCTAAAAAGTAAGCGGCGCGTATAATTCTGCCTTTTGTTTTGTTTTGTCCAGTGTTTGTTTTGTTTTCTGTTCATGGCTTCGAACAACCCATCGTTCCAGATCCTCCTGCTGGAGCAGGGGGAGCAATCGCTCAAGGACCATACTAGAGACTTTTTAGCACTGTCTGAGTTAACGGACCACCCCGACCTGCCACTTTGCTACCTGTACTATGGCCAACTCAGCAGTGCTACTAAAGCGCAGCTGTCTGGAGAAGGTCCTCGCGAGAGCCTTCTGGCCTTTGAGTAGGTGCTGGCGTCCTGTGGCTCACATATGACCATTGTAGTCGCCAAGAAGGACAACAGCCCCATTCCTAACCCAGTGCCCAGCCCTCCATCATCCCAGAGTGCAGCGCCACAGCTCGAGCTTACATCTGATGGAGAGCCCAAGTTCCTGGCAACCGACGAGACATTGCAGGAGAGTGCGACAGAGCTGAGGGTCGTCCCTGAGCCCGAGCCGGTGTCGTCAGACCAAGTGTGTGAGCTGGCAGTGGAGCCTGATGGGGATGACCATGACGAGGGAGGCTACACCCACTGCACGAGTGCTGAGGGTGAGCCAACACTGGGCCCCATGTACTGTTATCTTGCTGATACCATGTCTGTTCAAGACTTCCCACCCACCCTCCCATTCATGTCTGAAAATGTTTCCCATGATGAAACCACCACACTGCCACTGTCAGCCGACAGCCCCTCCGCTCACTCTCAGTCTACCATCAGTGCAGTGACTGAGCTGCCAGCTACCATCAGTGCCGTGGCTGGAAGATCCCTCATCCTCGCCTCTTGTCTCTGAATCCTGGACTCCGCCTCGGCCCTTTGACCCTGCAGCTCGACCATGCCACCAAGCTCCCTCGTCTCCTTCGTCCCTCCAGCCTCACCTTGGTCTGTCATCGACCATCCCTTGCCTCAGGATTCCACTCCTCCAGCTTCACCTTGTCCCTCCATCCCACCAGCTCGGTCTGACTCCTCCATCCCTCTGGACTCGCTTTGGTCCATTGTCGCACCGGCTCCACCACGTCCTTCTGGATCCCTGCCTTCGCCTCGGTCGCCGGTGACATCTGCTCCGCCTTGGCCCTCTGGGTTGGGTCCCGGAGGGCCTCCGCCTGGGTCCTGCCCAGCTCCCTCTGTTCCAGGTTCCTCCTGTGTCTCCATTGTTTCCTCCCCCCATCACCACGTCTGGACTGGGCTGCATGTTTGGGCTGTTGGTTTGTTGGTTTCACCCATGTATGCCCATATTTGGATTTCCCGGGCAAGTAACCCGCTGACAAGCGTATAGAGGATGACCCCCAGACGTCCACCTCCGGCCCATCATACTTCTTTCCCTGAAAGAGTTCAGGAGCTGCATATGGAGGACTTCCATAGAATGTATCCAACTTACTCCCGATGGTGAACTCATTATGAAGCCGAAGTCGGCGATCTTTATATTCATATCTGCAGCAAGTTCCCAGCCTTACAGAGATAAAAACAAAATGTATGCAGAATCTGTGTCTCACCTTGAGATCCCTGTGGACTATTCTCTTCTGATGGCAATACTGCACTGCAGAAACAATCTGGAGGTCACACACACATCAACATGGCAATTAAAAGCTTAATTTTCAAACCAGGTCTTGCATTATATTTGAAGGACATTACATTATAGGTTCAGAGGAGTTTGGTTTGTGTTACTGTATTTTTGGTCTAACTAGCAGTGCATTTTAAGCAGTGCATTAAGTTAAAATACTCACGTTTCCAGCTTAACATGAAAAAATGGCAATCAATAAGAGATTTGTAGGTTAATGCTTCAAAAAGCGTTAATACTGTGACATTATTGAAACGTTTGTTTGAGCATCCAGACGAGACGACAAAGGACACAGCTCAACCAATAGCATATACATCTGGGCACAGATAATTTGTTTGTCTGACAAATAGCATGTCAGGGAAGTTTCTGAAAGTTAATCTTTCTTTTACTTTACAAATAGTTTCATATTTTTGAGAAGTCTTGCATATCAATATCATTTTAAAAATAAAGGATGAGGGATAAATCTGGCTTTCAGATAAGAATTTTAAGTTGTGAGTATTTATATCAGCACTAATATGCCTATAAATATTCTGTTAAATTCCTTCTGTTTAAAAAAGAGACACAAAGAGAGCGAAAGAGAAAGAGGCTGTAGTGTCCACTCGCCCTAATGATGTCATCAAACTATTCTCTGTTTACTTTCAATTATCACACAAGACCTTGATAAACTGATGTCACTATCACCACTAAAGGGCGGACATGTGCGTTATAAACACAACTACAGAAAGATGTTGTAACATTACTACTCGATATGTATTAGTAAGTATTTTTATGTTGCTAGTAGTTCTTTTTCAAAACTATTTTCAAGCTATTCCAATAGTGACTACAATTTATACTTGCATTATAGTTACAGTGCAACACTGTTGCAAGTGTTATATTGTTGCATGAAGAAGCACCATTTTCTTTCTGTTTATTATTGCTTAATTGTACTCTGGCACTGGTTTATTTTAATTGTATTGCTGTGGTTAATACTGTTACAGAGGAGGCTCCCGCACCACCAGAGGGAACCTTCTCCTGAATACTAGTCTGGACTTCCACACTACTTTCCCATAATGCCACATACCTGGGGCTGACCACTCCCACTCATCACACACCTGTTTTTTATCAATCATTAAGCCATGCTATATAAACTGGTTCAGAACTCTAAGTCATTGCGAAATACAGTACATAATCGTACACAGTATGATATGCAGTGAATGCTTGTACGTCTGTTGACCCCTGAGAAAGAAATATGTACAGTTACATTAAACATTAACATTAAAATAGAATTCTATAAAATAGAATAAAATATAATATAAAAAATACAATAAGTAGACAGGGTATATGTATGTCACAGAGTGTTCAGGCTCGCACCCTAATTACACACAGCGCACCTCCTCTCCTGAGTATTAATCACACACACCTGTTCCTTATTTCCCTCTCTTATCACGGTACCTTTATAAGCACTCCCTTTTGTTTCTGTCACCGTCCGGTCTCCATAACACACACACTCAGTGTTATTCAGACTCTCTATCCCTACTCGCTATCCTTTGGATTATGCTTACCTGTTATATTATACTGTATCCTGTTCCTCCTAGTTGTGTCCAGGTGGTCTCTCCTGAATGTTCGAGTGCTTTCTGGTTATCCGCTTCAACCATTGTGCCTGAAACCTGAAAAGAGAAAACCTCCATTACAAGTCTGCAGTTGTCTCAAACTACAAAAGCGAATTCTCACTCACCTGTTACATCCTCCTGATTGTGTACTCCTGTTATTCAAATAAACCTGTTGAATTTCACGTACCTCCAGTGTCCTTGTTACGTTACAATGTATATATGTATATGAATTTCCCTTTTAAGGTACTGTGTTGCATAGCAGGCTGTGTTATATAATAAAAATATAATACAAATAATACAAATAATAACAAATGTGCAATGATAATAACAAATGTGCAAATGAACAAATGTGCAGATGTCTGTGTGTTATAGAGTCCTATGTACAGACATGGTTGAGAGACCGTATAGCCTGCGGGAAGAAGCTTCTCCTTAGTCTCTCAGTGTTGGTCTTCAGGGAGCGGAAGCGCCTCCTTGACCTCAACAATGAGAAAAGACTGTTGTTGGGATGGCTGAGGTCCTTCATGATCTTCCTGGCCTTGGTGCAGCACCACTTGCTGTAGATTGTGTGCAGGTCAGGGAGTTTGGTACGGATGATGCTGATCGCACCACCCTTTGAAGAGCTGTCCTGCATGGTGCTGTTCCCAAACCAGGTGGTGATGTTTGCCGTCAGGATGCTTTCTATGGTGCAGGAATAAAAGTTCCTAAGCACCTTAGTAGGCAGTCTAAAGTCTCTCAAGCGTAGAGACTAGACGTATAACTAGACTGCATCCCAGCGGTTTTCTCTGTGCACGTGTCACATATGGGGCATGAAGCAGAGAACATGGTTGACATTTGAAGTCTGTCTTCAGATCATTAAAGAAGCTAGTGGATTGAGGCAACACAGAACGCAGCAGATAACTTCTTTAACACCATGTTTTTGGCCACTGAATAGTGGCAGTCCACTGCTTCTGCTCTGGCAGAGGCCCATTTTCACCTCAGGGATACCAGACTCTATTCTGTTATGCCAAGGAACTGGACAGGAAGAAAGGGGCTATTCCAGAGGTCCTAGTCATTGCGTACTTCATAACAAAACTCCACCCTTGCAGGAAGTTGGAAAATCCATTAGCCATAGTGGGAGCTGGTGGGGAATATGCACTGCTGACAGCAGATGTAGGACTCCTCTGCTAATGCTCTCCCAAGCCCCCTTCAGATGAACAGCTCTCTGGACATTAGGAAGAGAAGGATCTCTCTGGACTCCATCGAGTCGACTGTGTCCATGGCATCTATTCCCAAGTCAGTTGTGCCCGAAATGTAATGTAAATGTAATGTGTTCCTGTAGCTCAACTGGTAGAGCATTGCATTAGGAGGGCAAAGGTTGTGGGTTTGATCCCAGGGAATACAAGTACTGATAAAAAATGTATACCTTAAATTTACTGTAAGTCGCAGGAAGGGCGATGAGTGGAAGACTGGCTTTAATACTCTTACGGGACATTTTGAATACCTGGTCCTTCCCTTCGGGCTAATCAATGCCCCAGCAGTCTTCTAGGCTCTTGTAAATGATGTTTTGAGGGACATGATCAATCAGTTTGTCTTTGTGTACCTTGATGACATTTTGATTTTCTCCCAATCTAAACAGGTACACACTCAGCATGTTCGTAGAGTCCTCCAGCATCTTCTTGAGAACCAGCTGTTTGTTAAGGGGGAGAAGTGCAAGTTTCACAAGGAATCTGTTAAGTTCCTGGGACATATAATTGCGGGGAGATTAGACCTGATCCCACCAAGACCAGGGCCGTCGCTCAATGGCCAGTTCCTGACTCTAGAAAAGCTTGGCAGCAGTTCCTGGGGTTCGCCAATTTTTACCGGCGATTTATCAGGAACTTTGGCCAGGTTGCTGCACCGCTCACTGCACTCACCTCCTCCAGGGTACAGTTCAGATGGAATGACAAAGCCCAGGAGGTCTTTGACATTCTCACGTCCATTTTGTCTCTGCTCCTGTGCTTTCTATTCCAGACTTTGAGCTTCAGTTTTACCGGCATTTTATTAGTTCCAGTTTTATTAGTTCCAAGATGGTGGTGCGGCAGTAGCACGCAGCGGCCTCTCTGGATCCAAAATGGTGCTATTCGCGTGTTTATAGCCCGACACACAAACGTACATGGACATCAGAGACAGTGGTGTTCATACATATGACCACCAGACACTATGCAGATACAGAAATCATGCAGCAACCAACCTGCATGATGAAGTTCTGGAAAAACTTCGTGACCTCGGCTTGCTACGGAGACCAGGCCTCCAGGTCTCGGCATTGCCTGATGCTGGCGACCAGGAGAGAGGACGACATAAGCGGTGCTCGAGAAAGCAGAAGCGCGGCAAGCGGGTGGGTGTCCGTGCTAGGCTAATAACAAACAGTAGCCAGCCGGCACTCCCGTCCATCATACTTTCTAACGTCTGCTCACTTGATTACATCCGACTCGAACGGTGTGCACGGGGAGAGTTTAGAGACCTCTTTGTTTTCACAGAGACATGGCTCAGCGACAGAGTTCCGGACACCGCCATTCAGCTAGACGGGCTAGCCTCGTTTCGTGCCGACAGGAATGCAGCCCTGTGCGGTAAGACTCGCGGTGGTGGCATGTATATACATTAACACGGAATGGTGTAAGAATGCTGCGCTTGTCTCTAAATACTGTTCATCGCTAGTGGAGTTGGTGACTGTTAGATGCAGACCGTTTTGTTTACCACGTGAATTCACCGCTGTTCTTAAGCAGGTGAAAACCTGGCCATCAGGTGCCATCCATGCTCTTCAGGACTGTTTTGAGTGCACTGACTGGAACGTGTTTAGGGAAGCTGCAACCAATGGCGATTCCATCAACTTGGAGGAATATACATCATCAGTGCCCAGCTACATCAGCAAGTGCGTTGATGACGTTACTGTCTCCAAGACCATCAATACACACAACCAGAAGCCGTGGGTGACTGCAAAGGTGCATGCGCTGCTAAAGTCCAGAGACTCCGCCTTCAGAGCAGGGGACAAGATGGCCTTAAGAACAGCAAGGGTTGAACTGTCCCGAGCCATTAGAGAGGCAAAGCGCGCGCACGCCAAGAGAATCCACAGCCACTTCCAGGACAGCGGAGACACCCGGCGCATGTGGCAGGGCATTCAGATGATCACAAACTACAAGATAACCTCACCTGTCTGTAGCAGTGACTCCTCCCTCCCAGATGCGCTAAATTACTTTTATGCTTGGTTTGAGGCACAGAACAACTTAATGACGAGGAAGACCACCCCTCCTCCGAACGACCAGGTGCTCTGTCTAACCACCGCTGATGTGAGGCGTACTCTAAGCAGAGTTAACCCACAGAAGTCTGCTGGACCAGACAACATTCCTGGTAAAGTGCTCAGGGAATGTGCAGAACAGTCTCTAGGGCCCAGGTCAGGAAGCAGACAGACTGGCTTAACCAACTGTCTGCTAGCTGTCACACGTCACACATAACAACACATAATTTACAACACATAGAATCACCTAGATATCAGAATATAGAGACTGTGTCTGTCCCCCGGACCAGTAAATACAAAAAACCCTGTAAACATCTAAAAGGCAACCTAATCAATGTTAAACTAATTTAAACAACACATAATACAGACAAATGATTTATAAGACTTGGTTTACTAAACATTAGATCTTTATCTGAAAAAGCACTTTTTGTTAATGATATGACTACAGATCATAATCTAGATGTTCTGTGCTTGACAGAAACATGGCTGAAACAAGATGATTACATAATATTAAATGTATCAACCCCCCAAAATTACTACAAGCATGAACCTCGTCCAAAAGGCAAAGGAGGTGGTGTTGCTGCACTTTATAGGTATATTTTTAAATTTTCCCAGAGATTTCAGATACAATTCCTTTGAAGTAATGGTGCTCAATATAACATCACCTAGTGTAAATGATAAATCAAGTCTGTCGTTCTTACTGGCTACAGTATACAGGCCACCAGGTTACCTGTAACGGACACAGGAAACCAGTAGGATCCATATGCAGCTTTATTATAGAAATGTAAAACAGGCAATGGTCATGAATGGCAAACAGAAATAGCAGAGGCAAACCAGAATCAGAGTCGGGGGAACAGGCGAAGGTCGAGGCAGGCAGCAGGCAATGGGATATCCGTAAAGCAGGCAGGGGTCGAGGCAGGCAGCAGACAATAAGCGTAATCCAATAAACAATCTAAGTCAAGAGGCAGGCAGCAAACAATCAACAGTGAGGGACAGACCAAGGTAATAACGAGATATCCAAAACCAGGTAAAACGCTCAGAAATGTATCCATGGGAAAACAAGACTTCGCAATGACACAATGTTCAATGGATGCTTAAATACATGGTCCTTGATTGTCTGATGGAATGCAGGTGTAGTGAAAGTGGCGTGGTCAGCCCCAGGCAGATGACCCATGGGAAATGTAGTTTAAATCCAATTACTATTCAGGTGACGATTCCCGTTGACGGCCAGGAGGAGGCGGTGCAGGAACCTCAGACGTAACATTACCACACAGACTTCATCAAAGAATTTGCTGACTTTCTATCAGAGGTAATTTTGACCACAGATCAACATTCATGTGGATAATGATAAAGACACTTTGGGTTTGGCTTTCAAAGACATTTTAAACTCTATCGGGGTTTTTCAGCATGTGTCAAGACCCATTCACTGTCATAATCATACTTTACATTTAATACTGTCCTATGGTATAAATGTTGATGATATTAATATCCTGCAGAAAAGCGAAGACATTTGAGATCATTATCTGGTGTCCTGTTTAATACATTTACCTATGATTGCAAAATCAGCTCCTTCCTACAAATACAGTAGAACAATAACCTCTGCTACTAAAGATTGTTTTATTAACAATCTTTCTGACCTGTCTCGATTAGTTAACACAACAGATAACTTTGAAAACCTTGATAGCGCAACAGAAAACATTAACTCCCTTTTCTCTAAGTTGCTCCCATACGCTTAAAGAAGATAAAGGACAGCAGCCCAATGCCTTGGTATAATGGGCATACACACACCCTAAAAAGAGCTGCCCAGAAAATGGAATGAAACTGGAAACAAACTAAACTAGAGTTATTTCATATAGCATGAAAGGACAGTATTTCAAAATACAGAAAAGCTTTAAAAAGCTCAAAATCTGCCTACTTTTAAAACCTTATAGAAGAAAATAAACACAACCCTAGACATTTATTTAATACAGTGGCTAAATTAACCAAAAATAAAGCATCGACTGCTTCTGACACTTGTCAATATCATAGCAGTGATGATTTTATGAATTTCTTTAATAAGATATATTTTAAATTTCTTTTAAAATAGATATAGTCAGAGAAAAAAAATCACAAACATCCAAATGCCTGCAATGCCATTGGAACAGACAACGCATCACAATTTACCCAAAGAACAATTCCAATCATTCTCCATGATAAATAAGGATGATCTGTCAAAAATAATCAAATAAGCTAAATCAGCAACATGTATGCTAGATCCTATACCTACCAGCTTACTGAAGGAGATGCTTCCTAAAATTATAGACCCTCTGCATCGTATTATTAATTCATCATGGATGTTGGGGTATGTCCCTAGGTCTTACAAGCTGGCGGCTATTAAACCTCTTATTAAAAAAACACAACTTGACCCCAGGGAACTAGTAAACTTCAGGCCCATCTCAAATCTACTTTTCATTTCAAAAATACTTGAAAAATTGGTGTCTTCACAGATATGTTCTTTCTTGGAACGAAACTGTATCTATGAGAATTTCCAGTCAGGTTTTAGACCATATCACAGTATACTACTTTCGTCAGAGTGACAAATGACTTGCTCTTGTCGGCTGATCGTGGCTGCATCTCTCTTTTGGTTCTACTGGACCTTAGTGCAGCCTTTGACACTATTTATCATAGCGTTCTGTTAAACAGGCTTGAAAATTATGTGGGTATACATGGAACTGCACTGGCATGGTTCAAATCTATCTGACCTGTTCCAGTTTGTAGCTGTGAATGAAAAGGCATCATATCAATCACAAGTTCAGTATGGAGTGTCACAGGGCTCAGTGCTTGGGCCTTTACTGTTCACCCTGTACATGCTACCTCTGGGAGCAATTATTAGGAGTCATGGAGTTAATTTTCATTGTTATGCTGATGATACCCAGCTGTATATTTCTTCAAGGCCAAACGAGACAAATAATTTTATTAAACTATCAAAATGTATAGTCGATAATAAAACCTCGATGACTAACAATTTTCTATTATTAAACTCAGACAGAAGTTTTAGTTATTGCACCAAAATCTTCCACACAAAACAACCTAGAATACTGTTTTAACATTGATGAATGCTCTATAAAACCAGCTTTATCAACTAAGAGTCCTGGGTGTCCTTTTCAATAGTAATCTGTCTTTTGAAAACGACATTTCCCATATCTGTAAAACTGAATTTTTTCACCTTAAAAATATATCAAAACTATGACACATGCTCTCTCTGTCAAACACAGAAAAATTAATTCATGTATTCATGACATCAAGACTTGATTATTGCAATGCCGTATTAGATGGCTGTCCTGCAGGCTTAACACAAAAACTCCAAATAGTTCAAAATGCAGCAGCCGTAGTCCTTACCAGCACGTACAAGTATGACCACATTAGCCCGGTTCTGTCAGGACTGCACTGGCTACCTATTAAATACTGTATAAACTTTAAAATTCTGTAAATTACAAAGCTCTGAATGGTTTAGCTCCTCCATCGCTTTTTTACGATGACGCTGCCGTGTTCGGACGCCGTCCTAGACGCTCCGTTCAGACTGTGTTTTTATTTATTTATTTACCTACAATTACTCTCACCTTTCACGCACATTACATCCGCATTGATAACTTATGACAGCAACACTTTTAAACATAGGAAACCAGCTTACTCACCTTTGTAGACGTTTTATCCACTGATCCAACGTGGCCACCTGAGATTCTTCGCTCGGCAGGTGAGAACAATGGCCATGAGGAAGCTCCTCCAAGGCGACGGCATAAGAAACACCGGGGAAAACGTGTTGGGGTTCGCAACAGACTGAGGACTAGAGCACACAGTCCACCTCTACCCAGTATTCTGCTCGCCAACGTCCAGTCACTTGAGAACAAGATGGATGGATGATCTCAGAGACAGAATATGGTTCCAACGGGACATAAGGGACTGTAACATCATCTGCCTGTCCGAAATATGGCTGACCCCCTCGGTACCGGACGAAGCTGTAACGTCGTCTGATAACTTTTCAGTTCTCCGGATGGACAGGACTGTGGATGCCGGAAAAAACAGAGGCGGTGGGGTCTGTTTCATGATCAGTAACAAATGGTGTGACCCTAGGAACATTTCCATCCTGTCGCGTTCCTGTTCGCCTCACCTGGAACATATAACAATCGGGTGCCGCCCATTCTATCTGCCTCATAAGTTTACAGCCGCCATCGCCACAGTTCTGTACATTCCTCCTCAAGCGGACACGGATCTTGCCTTGTCTAAGCTCTATCAGCATATATCCTGTCCAACGAGAGGGGAAAATACATTGGATCACTGTTATTCACTATTCAAAAATGGTTACAAAACAAACTTGCTACCGGCTTTTGGGAAATCGGACCACGCCACCATTTTCCTCATACCGGAATATAAACAAAAGCTTGTACGGGAAGCTCCTGAGAGGCGGGAGGTAAAACGCTGGTCCGCCCAATCAGAGACTGCGCTGCAGGACGTGCTTGATAACGTGGATTGGGACATGTTCCGGTCTAGCTCTGTTGACGTCAGTGAGTTCGCAGATGTAACCGTGAGCTTTGTTGGCATGCTTGTTGAACAAGTAACACCCACCATCACAATAAAAACATTCTCAAACCAGAAACCATGGGTTGATAGTTCAATCAAGGCAGCGGTGAACGCACACACGGCAGCGTACAACGCGGGGCTCCTGTCAGGGGACATGAACGATTACAAAGTAGCATGCTACGCTCTCCGACGCGCGGTGAAAACCGCTAAACAATGCTACAGAGAGCGAGTGGAGTCTCACTTCTAATTGAACGACTCCAGACGCATGTGGCAAGGATTGAGGACCATCTGTGCTTTCGGAAATAAACCCTCTGTTGCAGAAAAAGGTAACTCTTCGCTGGCAAATGAGCTGAACACCTATGCACGTTTTGAAACGGACCGCCATGATGGCATCGGTGGTCTGCCGGCGTGCACAGTGGAGAGGGGGGCAGCAATGTCAGCAATGAGTGCGTCATCGTCGTGACGGAGGAAGAGGTTCGTAAAGCTCTGAAGCGGGTGAACACCAGGAAAGCGCCTGGTCCAGAAGGCATTTCGGGACATGTACTCAGAACATGTGCTGATCAGCTGGCTGGCTTGTTTACATCCATCTTCAATGAGTCTTTTGCTCAGTCAATTGTACCTACCTGTTTCAAAAAACTGTTTCCCACATTCTTCATAACACTCTCACACACACAGACAATAATAAAGGGAATTATGTGAGGCAGCTGTTCATAGACAACAGCTCAGCCTTCAACACCATAATCCCTCATAGACTGGTCTTAAAGAGCTAGGACTGAATTCCCACCTCTGTGATTGGGTTCTGGACTTCCTGTTGGGCAGACCTCAGGCAGTGAGGGTGGGCCAGACCACCTCCAACATCATCACCCTGAGCACAGGAGCCCCACAAGGCTGCATTCTCAGTTCCCTGCTCTACTCTCTATACACATACGACTGTGCAGCTGCTCACGATTCCACATCTATCATCAAGTTTGCAGATGATACAGTGGTGATGGGCCTCATCTCCAACAATGATGAGGCTGCCTACCTTGATGAAATGGAGAGGTTAACATCATGGTGCCAAGATAACTGTCTATCTCTGAACGTCAATAAAACCAAAGAACTGATCATTAATTTTAGGAGGAGACAGCGGCAGACCTATTCCCCAATCACCATCAACAGAACCCCAGTGGAGTGAGCAGCTACAAATACCTCGGTGTAAACATCTCTGAGGATTTAACACGGTCCAATCACATCCATACCATAATCAAAAAGCCAGACAGAGACTGTACCATTTGAGATTACTAAGGAAATTCAGAGTTTCCATAAGGATCCTAAAAACTTTCTACACTGGGGCTGTAGAAAGCATATTGACTCAGTGCATCTTATCATGGTATGGAAACATATCAGTCAAAGACGGCAAACCTCTGCAGAGAGTGGTGCGCCCAGCAGAGCGAATCTCCAGAACGGATCTCTCTCTTTGGATCAAATATACAACAGGCGATGCAAAGCTAGGGCTACCAAGATCCTCAAGGACTCCACTCATCCTGGACATGGACTATTCACACTGCTTCACTCAGGTAGACACTTCCGTTCTCTTATGGCTAAAACGGAGAGACTCAGGAGGAGCTTCTTCCCACAGGCCATCAGACACTTAAACAAGGACAAACGTATACATTACGTTAAGTGACTC
>JAZGTK010006555.1:0-20656 GCA_036877625.1 Ambastaia sidthimunki | reverse complement strand
GGACTGATGCTTTCAGGCTTCAAAAAACACCACAAGAGAAGCATATACGTATCAGAAAGTGTTCTGTGTAACTCATAGTCTATTCCATGTCTTCATCAGGCATCCGTACCCTTCCTTTAAACGTGCCAAAGAGAGCCAGGGTGGATGTTGAGATGGATAATGTTTTTTCTCGCTCAAAGCTATTGTATGACTTCAGAAGACTTGGAAGTCACATGGACTATGATGATAGTCTTATAGTGGATTTTTGAGGCTTTAGGGCTTTAGTCCATGTTCAGTGTAATTGCATGGAAAGCAGTCCTCAAATGTCAGTCATAAGCGGTTGGAATGACATGAGGGAAAGTATATGATGACAACATTTTAACTGTTTCTTTAAACCTGCAGTCTGTAACTTTCTGGGGTTAGAAATTCAAAAACTCAGTTACTGAGCAAGTACATGACAGATCAGTGTGTCACCTGATCTAAGTTGTGTGAATGTAAAACACCAGTTTGACTTTAACATATGTAATGAAATCTCTGTAAAGTAACCTGTATTTTTATGTTTCAAACAGAGATGGCGATAGAGAGGCAAAAGTTACAGATTACAGCTTTAAATTAACAGTCACATACAATATAATACAGTTCATCACTGACTGATTTGAAATGTGTTGAGAATATCCACATGCGTTAGATAAAACATGAATTTTCTGTAAGAGATGTTTGATGTTTTTGATTGTATATAAATGTCCCGTGTGCGTTAGGAGCGTTTCCAGGTGAAGAACCCTCCACATACATACATTCAGAAACTACGTGGATATTTAGACCCAAGAGTCACACGCAAGGTCAGTATCTCAATTCTAGATCAGTGTTACAAATATCTTCTCATGTTTTTCACCCATCAGAAATCCCTGATTGTTTGTAATGAAAGAGTTCAGTTAACCACAATAAAATATTGTTTGACACATTAAACTTTCAGTTAATAGTAAAATGTGAGTTTTAAGTGTCTTTAATTTAAGGGTCATAGAAAAGGTGTAAAGTGACCCCATTAAAAATATACAAAAATTTGTGCAAATATTCTCATATACAGGCAGGATTTGTTAGTTTCCTGTAATCTTGTAAAACTTTTGTTTTCCTGTGCAGGACATTGGTGTTGACCTCCACACAGCACTAGTTAATGTTTATTGAAGAAATTAAAATAAACTTTATCTTTGTCATTGTCTTGAGTATTTTTCCAAACATGCCGATAATCATCAGTTTTTCCCTGTGTGCAGAAATTCCGCAGGAGAGTCCAGGAATCCACCAAAGTCCTGCGGGAGTTGGAAATATCACTAAGAACCAATCACATTGGGTGACTAATTCCTCTCTTCTCTGCTGTAATCCTTCCTTGAAATCTCTCCATCTTGTACTGATCTTTTCAAATACCACTCCCCAGCTAACAATTTTAGGTTGTAAGAATGTTTATATAGCGCCTTCATTAAGTAACAAAAACATTAAAAACATTATTTTGAAAGTTTTAGGAACATTTAAAAGGTCTAGTGTTAACCGTATTGCTTGGTTATTAGAACAGTATTAAAACATTTTATAATTCTATAATGTTTTAAAACATTCCACCAACAACGTAAGAATAATGTTTTTGATACATGATAACTAAAACTTTTTAAAATATAATTAGCAAACTTCTGCTAATGCTACTGCAAGAAAAAAATGTATCAATTTAGAAAGAACATTAGCCAGAGTTCTGGGAACATTCCTTGTTACCTGTGGGTCCCTAATTAAATCTCCCATGATCCTCCAGTAACCAGTGCTGTGGGGTTGTGAGGCTCCTGTATACAGTGTTAGAGAACAATAGCACTGCTAGTGGTATAGATGGGAAGCTGTGGTATTGTTTGACTTTCCCCTATAAAGAATCACTCTTTCTTTGTTCTTCCTGTTGTAGAAAGCTAGAGGTAGTGTTTGCCTGTGCACAGATTCCTGCTGTTGGCTGTTCTGCCAGCCTCCCTGTGCTTATAGCTCTGTCTGTCTGCTTTTAGTCCTGTTTCAGCAGAGCCCAGATGGTTTTTATTCATCTTGTCCCTCACACACACACACCCTCAGCAGCTTTAGCCAGCAGGAAGCTTGGTTGGGTATGCTGGAGAACCAGGAAGCCCAGAGCGTCCGACAATGTAGTTGTGTGAAAGAACATGTACAAACACACACACACAAGACTCACATTCATGAACACAGACACAACATTGACCCACAGGTCTGCGATAAACAATAAGGTACAATGAAACACTGACAACTGGGAACATCTTTTTCTATGCTGCTCTTGTGGACACACAGACACACACACACACACACAAACAATAGGAGGAATTCAGTAAGAAACAATTGCAGCCCCTGATGGAATCATTTGTTTGCACACACTGTCTGTGCTGTTTAAAGCTGAGTTCACTAAAGCAATTATGCAAATTAGGTAACAGCATAATTAGGTACAGCATCACTTCACCACAGTGATCCAAACCCAGTGATCCAAACCCCTGGATGAGGGCTGAAAGTTTTTTGTTAATTAGTGAAAGTGATTAGCAATTAGAGTTGCAGGTTCTTGCACTGAAATGTAGTAAATTCAATCCAACACCAATTGGATGAACATATATACAAAGTTAGAATGTCAACAAAATCAGAGAAATGGTTAATGAAGTCAGTGAATTACTTCCTTTGTCTCCTGTGTGAGCTGTAAATAACAGTACACCCCTCTCCTGCTTTACCCAGCTAACAATTTTAGTTTCTAATAGCATTTCCTTAACATTTCTGTTAAGTAACAAAAACTTAAGAAATGTTATTTTTTAATGTTTTAGGAGCATTATTCAAACATTTTAAATTGTGCATTTTAAAACATTCCACTAACTGAGGAAAACAGTTTTAATATATATAATATATAACATCCAAAAAGTTCTACCAACAGTACTTCATTTATGATTTCATTTTTGAGATAACTTTCAGAGAACGTTAACCATCATTCTGAGAACGTTCCCTGTTCGCTGGGTAATAAGAGTTAGCAGTAATGTGTTTCTCATCAGCAACCAAAGTAAAAGAATAGGGAGACTATTTTCACAGAGTTTCATGGGGCTGGATGAAATGAAACAGAAGACTGTTTATTGCATGTGTCTGATCTCTGGCCTCTTTCCGATGTGCTACTCCCTGCTTTGCCAAGACAATCTGAAATAGCATCTGGCCGGACAGGAAAAGAGTGTAAAGGGGAGCAGGGAGGGGGAGGAGGTAGACAGGAAGCTGATGATGGAGTGAGCCCCCACCTTTTCAGACTGAAAAGTCTGTTTCTCTCAGTGTAGCCCAGTCCCGTTCTTTATATCTGTCTCTTGTGTGCTTCACTGGGAGTCTGGTAGCTTCTTTCTTGATGTAATCTTGGCCTTGTAACAATAGAGATAGAGCTTGATAATAAAGATTTTAAAGGTACGGTTCACCCCAAAAAAGAAATGTAAAAGTTAAAATTCAGTCTGTGTTGTATTAACTTTATGTCATTCTGAACCCTTATGACTGTATTTCTTCCACAGAAGACAAAAAGAAACATATGTAGTTGTTACAGTAAAAGCACCATTAGACTCTGTTTACACCAGGTTTTAAGTGAATTAAATGGTTTGGTCAATCTAATCACAAGTGGACGACGCTAAATACGCGTGTAAACAGAGTCCAAAGTGTTTTGAGATTGTTCACTTTCAACAATGAAGGAACAGTAGCAAAGAACCACTTACTCGCCTGTCAATCAACAGCTGTGCTTAAACAAAGGTTTTAAACTTTGGCGGTTAATTCATCTTTAATAACTAACTAAACTGTTATCTTTAATAACTGAGTAAAGCAACTAAAATAACTGTCCAATTTAAATATTTGAGAAAAGGACACAGGACATGGTGCTTTTGTGCTCTTTTTGAAAAGTTTAAAGTTTCAGTCCATTCATGAATGGCAAGACAAAATCAACCAATTGTTTAAAAATGTTCCCTTTGTGTTTCAAAGAAAAAAAGAAAGTCATGTGGGTTTGGAACAAAAAAATAATAACAAACTCTGTAACTAATCATTACAGTTTGTATTTTAGAAGTTATATGAGAAAGAAAAGGAGAAAGAGTCAGACAGAAAAATGAGGAATGCATGTATATATAAGTGAATGTTTGTGCTGGAGAGGCAGTCTAAACATTGCCTGTGTCAGAAGTTTAACCTCCTCTCCTGGGTTCTCTCTCAGGATTCTGCCCTCTGCGTTCCAGGCTCTTCATGGTGGGAATTCCTTTTGCTTTAAGTTTTTCCCCCCAAGAAATCTGGAGCTAAATGAAGGAAATCTGAAGCTAGACCCTTTCTGGACTTTCCGTCTCAGTTTTGCCAAGCCAGTCAAATCAGAGCAGCCTTTAGGCAGAAAATGTCTTTGACTTTAAAGCATAAAACAACATTTACAGTATCTATTTTACGCTCATAATATAATGGATTTAAAAGTGTAACACGGAATTTTCAATATTTAAAAAAACATGGTGGAGTTTTTACATGTTTGTAGTGTTTATGGGCCAAGCAAATAGTGTCAGTTTTGATATGTTCACTCTATTTGATTTTATGTTGACAGTCTAGGTCTGCCTTATAGTGGTATATTATAGTTGTGATAGTCTTTGTTGATCATGTTGTATGTGTTTGATTTCAGTAGTAGATGTTAACCTCTGCCTCTTTGATGTTGACAGGTGGGTTCGTGAATTCCTCAACGATGAAAACAGAGGTCTGGACATTCTGGTGGAGTATCTCTCATTCGCTCAGTGTGCTGTCATGTGAGTGACACGCCCTCCAAACAACCAATCACAGACATGCTCACATGATTATAACAATTCAATCCATCAGTCCACACTTCTGTATGGCATTTAAAGAAGAATTTTATCTGAGGCTTCTTCTGTAGATAAGGGTTGTCCTGTTGTAAGGATTATGATCTTGTGAATGCTCAGAGCTATTGCTAAAATTCACCATCTCAGATAAAATGTTTATGTTTGAGGGGGACTCTCCCCCAGGCCCAATGAGTAGGCTTTACCATCCCAGCTAACAATTTTAGATTATAAGAACGTTTTCCTAACATTTTCATTACATAACAAAAAAATGTTAATGTGACAGTTCTAGGAACATTCAAAACGTCCAGTTTTTAGACGTTTCATTAACGGTATGGCTTGATTATAAGAACGAAATGGCTTGATTATATTTGATATATAATGTTAAAAAGTGTTAACGCTACTGCAAAAATGTTTTTGATAACTTTGAGAGAACGTTTAGAGAACATTAGCCAACGTTCTGAGGACGTTGCCCATTAGCTGGGATAGTACACCGTAGTGGGCCCCTCTACTCACATAAGGGACACACTGACATTGGGCTTCGTTGAGGTTATGGTGAGGCACGTTCTCTGCAGCGCATTATGATTTTTGCTTTATATGCCTTGCAATAATATGCTGGAACGGTCCTGTGCTGCTGTCTGCATAACCCTGGACCCCGTTACTGAGCTTTGATGCTAACCCCCCCCACCCTTATGTGCCGTTCCCTGTGTGCGCGGCTCAGGTTGGATTTTGAGGGGCTGGAGAATGGCGATGACTGCTCGCTGGACAAAACTAAGTCCTGGAGCAGGTCCATTGAGGATCTGCACCAGAACGGCTGCAATACATTGGTGCGCTCCGCACGGCAATCCGTCCTCCGGTATGTACTGTGTGTATGGCCTGCTTGTGCCTGCTGTGCGCTGCCCTGCTTTGAAATTATGTTGGCTTATGGGATATCTTTTATTTGCCAATCACAGCTTTTTAAATGGTAATATTCACTGGTCTGTTTAATAGCTGATCTGCAGTTTTTCGTTTTACATTTGAAGAACTGACAGTTTTACTAATAGGCTACAAAATATGGCTGTTCTTTTTCAACACATGGTCAGTAAACTTTTAAAAAAGCAACAGCATACCACAGTGAAAACCTCTTTGTGGGAAGTGCCACCCAGCTAACAATTTTAGAATGCAAGAACATTTCCGCAATGTTTCCATTAAGTAGCAAAAACATTAAAAATTTTATTTTCTAGTTAGGCTCTAGGAACGTCTAGTTTATTAGATGTTGTATTAAAGTTCTTGCTTGGTTTAAAGAACATTATTCAAACTTTTAAAATTCTGTAATGTTTTTAAAACATTCCACCAACAACTTAAGAATACCGTTTTTGATATTTGTGATGCATAACTCTACTAACGTTACTCAATGTTTAGTAAATGTTTAAAAGACCTTTAGCCAACATTCAGAGAATGTTAGCTGGACAGCTACTGTCCCAGGCATGTTAAAATTAACTTCCCATGTCTCACAGTTTGCAGTATGAGTGTGTTCACGCTATGACAGTAACAGTCACTTAGTGCTTTACACAGAAACTAAGAGTCACATGCATCATTTTGCCCACTGAGCCGCAGCGGCACTTCCTGAGGTTAGATATCACATGCAAGTTATGAAAGTACCTTTAATTATGTTGTGTGTGAGTGTGCACATGTGTGAATTGTTTCAAATCAAACACAACTCTTGAACTTGTAAATGTTTGTTTGCATTACAGGTACGGCTCAGCAACCAACAGCAAAACCATTAAGAACTCTAGATTAGTCAGTCAAAAGGATGACGTGCATGTGTGCATCATGTGTCTCAGAGCAATCATGAACTACCAGGTACAGGATGCAATGATCTGATTGGTTAGAAAAACACTTAAGGGGCAGCTGATTGGTCACAGAACTGGTAGACTCATATTGTTTACACAAAAACGTTTTTCTCCCTCTAGTGGTATTACATCAAATGTGAGAAGATTTGCAGATCATTTTTTTAATCTACAAACAGCAACACAATGAGGGTATTAACAGGAAAATTTACAGTGTGTTATTTTTTCATTTTAGTATGGCTTCAACCTCGTCATGTCTCACGCACATGCGGTCAACGAGATTGCCCTGAGTTTAAACAACAAGAACCCAAGGTAAGAATAAAGGATCTTCACAAACTTTGTGGTTTAGATGTTGGAGGGGATTTACCAGTCATTAGTGCCACCAGACTACCCCTCTACCCCCCACCTTTGCTAACATCATCTCAGTCTAAAAGATCACAATCTAACTTTTGATCACCTTCGTGAATCAGTGTACCAATCTGTACAGTATATCAGATTCAATCATGTGTCATTCCAAAACATGATGGAGCAAAATTACCCCACCTACATTTACTGCTTCTCAACCTCAGCAATGACCCCTATGAGAAGCTGCAGATGAAAGTGAGCTAGCAGCCCCTCCTATCATGTTTCTGATTTTGAAAATTATATAACAATGGACACAAAGCTGCTGTTCTCCCTGAAGGACAGATCTAAGCAGGTGTGGGTGGGTAATGATCTATCACGTTGGTAATGTTACACTTCTTATTGTGAGACTCTTGAGGCTCTGCTTGAATGCTCACAGAAGCTATTGTTCTGCTTTAGAACAAAGGCGCTGGTCCTGGAACTGCTGGCTGCTGTGTGTTTGGTGCGAGGAGGTCATGAAATCATCCTCTCAGCATTTGATAACTTCAAAGAGGTAGAATCTGGGTCATTTACACCTTTATGTGTATTACAAACAACAGGTGGTTTATTAAATGTAGCTAGGAACATGTTTCTAGGAACATGGAAGGTTCTAGGAAGGTTCAAAATGGCCAGGATTTTAGATGTTGTTTGGTTTTAAGAACTTTTTAACTGCTATAACATTTTTAAATCGTTCCCCTAACAGTTCCCCTAAAAGGATAATATATAAAATTTTAAAAAAGCATTTTAAAAAAGTAATACTTTTTTGATACCTTCGAATTTTCAGTGATTTTAAATAAATGAAACATTTTTTCAAATCCAATAGTTTATTTTCAACCTTAAATCTAAAATGTCTTTACATTTACAAAGAACAAAACTAGATTCAAACAAACACATTTAAAGCTTAAATTATGTACAAAACAGCAGAACGAGGGAATACATTTTAATACTGAAAGTGGTTTACAAACCTAATCCAAACCTAATCAGAATAAGTGAGTAAAATCAGTACAGTCATACCTTTAAAAACGGTAATAAAGTTGTTTTTGCATCAGCGTAAGAAGTGTGTGGTCGCTTGTTTTTGCTATTATATTATTCTTTCACATAAAGAGCCAATTGTAATCAGCCATGTCTAATACCAGAATCATTTTTCCTTCTAAACAGTGTGTATTTGTGGGAAAGCACCACATCTTAAGCAAGTCGTATCATTAAATTTGCGTCTCTGATAAGGATCAGTGTTTTGGGGGGGTTGGGGGGGGGTAAATTGCCCACAGACTCAACCGTTTACTCAACCTTTCCAGTTGTGTTTGCCTAGTCATTTAAATACCGGAAACGGGCCAATTACCCCGTAACTGCCCTGAGAAACTATAAGAGCTAATCAACGCAACAGTCACAACAATGTGGGACCCCACTGCTGTTCAGAGAGATCGTGAAATAAAAACGGCTATAGAAGTTTGTGCAGAACTGGTCTTCAAAGACTCTGTGGTTAACCTGACTTTGAATTTCGAGGCATGAATTTAACGTTGCACAATTATTTCAGCAGAGTGCCATGTACACAAACAAGGAGCCGATTCTGTTTGATGTTCAGTAGTTAATCATTTTACAAAGGTCATGTTTACAGATTGGCAGTTTTCCCATCCTGCCTTGCCTTTCATCATATCATGGTAAAGTGTACGGACTAAACCTGGCTGATCCTTTTGTCATTATTTTGATCCCCTGCACTTCCATGAAGTCTGTAGTAGAGACTGAATTTCTTTTGGAATAGTCTGTGGTCTTACATCAATAAGCTCAGTTTTACTTTAAACCACAACTTGTCCATAGTGAATTTAAGTAATGCTTCAGTTAGATTTTACTTGACTTAATAAAGGGATAGTTCACCCAATAAAACAAAATTCTTCCATCATTTATTCACCCCCATGTCAAACCTGTATAACTTTTTTTGTGTCTGATGATATTTTAAAGTATGTTGGTAAACAAACAACAGTAGCACCCACTGACATCCATTGCATGGACACAAAACTACTCAGACATTTCTCAAAATATCTTCTTTTGTGTTCCACAGAAGAAAGTCATATAGGTTTGGAATGACATTATATGACAGATATTTTCTGGGTGAACCATCCCTTAAAAAATGTGTTTGTTGCAGGTGTGTAAGGAGAAACATCGGTTTGAAAAGCTGATGGAGTATTTTCGTAGTGAAGATGGAAACATTGACTTCATGGTAGGTTCATCAAATACCTTCATTCTTCTAACCTTGTGTGTGTGAGAAATCTCTGCATTTGAATGTGTCTGTTTGTGTCTCAGGTGGCCTGTATGCAGTTCATCAACATTGTGGTCCATTCAGTGGAGGACATGAACTTCCGTGTACATCTGCAGTATGAGTTTACCAAGCTGGGCCTTGATGACTTCCTGGAGGTATTTTTCAAAGTTCATCCAGACACTAAATATTACATTATTTTATATGCCTTTATTATTGGATATGACAGTATATAGCTTGGGAAGGAAGCACAGAGGACAACAGAAGTGTCAAAGGTCTTCAAGACAGGAATCGAACCCATGTCAAAAGAGGCTCGGATGTGTGACATGTCGAAGAGCTGCACACTAGATTATCGGCTCTGACAAAATAATAAAAACAATATTAGCCATTGTTTAATTAGTTAAAATACTTACAATGAAGGACAACTCAAATGATTCAATCAAACATATGTATTGGAGGTCTTTTTAAACTCATAGTTATGATATTATGAGATCCTTGTGTTTCCACACAGAAATCAAAGCATACAGAGAGTGATAAACTCTCAGTGCAGATTCAGGCATACCTGGATAATGTGTTTGATGTTGGTGGACTGCTGGAGGATGCTGAAACAAAGAACGTGGCCCTGGAGAAGGTGGAGGAGCTGGAAGAGCATCTATCACATGTAAGAGCCGTTGGGCAATACAGTATATTTCTGTCACAATGCATTACTTATACATAATATATACTTATGTCATAATACACACACCTATATACACTAACTATTATTGTCCATTTGAATGTAAAAAATACACATATCTTTAAATATTACAGTCTATACAATATTTAAATTCACAGACACATACATATCCTAATCATTTACATTTGATGTGAAGGGATTACATTACAATTTAGCATATTTATTAGACTTCCATGCATTCTATTTAGAAGTAATGGTTTAAACTCTTAAACAGACATGTGACATGTGATTTTCAGTGTTTAGCAGTGTAGGTCATATTCACAGCACTGTAAAACGCAGCTTGACAACAATTCCTGAGATTCCCGTGATCTCAACTCAGTAGTGGGCCTTTCTGCTGAACTGAGAAGGTCTCAAAATGTCCAGAAAAATGACACAGAAAACCCTTTCAAACACACACTGGGGGAGGAAGAAAGAATTCCCCAAATATTCCACTGTGTGTGTCAGCTGCTTCAAAAATGAAAGTGATGTTGCCTCATCTGCTGTGTCATACTGCTGGAAATATTCTCAGTATTGATCAGAGAGCGAGCGAGAGAGAGAGAGAGAGAGAGAGAGAGAGAGAGAGAGAGAGAGAGAGGATCATGTTTATAGGATCAGTGCTTATTCATTGTTTTTCTTCATCTCATTGTGTCAGTCGTTCTTTTGCTTGTTCTCTTTATGTTCTAGGTGACAGAGAAGCTTCTAGATGTTGAAAATGAAACCATGATGAAGGTAGCTGACCTCGAGAAACAACTATTGCACAAAGACAAGGAACTGACAACCTTAAAGGTAAGACCATATAGTATATCTTATATAATTGTGATGTATTTGTAATAGAAATACCATGTACGATGATAATAGTATGCAATTCTTTAAATTACCATGAATAATCTAAGCATAAATATACTTAACATCATATAACATTATTTAGTGAGTTAAAAAAATATGAACACAAATCTTACTAAATTAACTTACACAATTTGGCTTCTCAGATAAATTTGTCTTGTTTTAAGTGTAGATACTTTTCAAACAAAAGTACTGATTAATAAAATGTTTTTAAAAAAATGAGAAAAGGAATATAAGAAAGTTGCTATATTATCTTTGATCTTTGACTGGCCTCTCATTGTTTTCTCATTTTTTGCCTCATTCTTTGCCTCTTTCCTGCTGTAGGAGACGTATGATTCGGCCAGCTCACAGGTCCACACGCTGCGGCGGATGATCCAAGAAAAAGATGCTGCTTTCCAGAGGCACAACAACATTGAGAAGCGGCTGCTGGAGCTGGAGCAGCAGGGCACCATCCGTTTGCGCAAACAGCCTGATGGGGACATCGCCATTGAGGCCCTGGGTGGTGGTGGAGGTGGAGCAGTTGGTGGGTCTGTGTTTGGAGCTCCTTTGGGTGACCTGGGTTCACTTGCTGCAGGCGTAACCGGGGGCGGAGTTCTGAGTGTCACGTCACCCACTGCTGTAGAAGTTGTTGCTCCACCCCCACCCCCTCCTCCACCCCCGCCTCCACCTGCCCCACCCCTCCCATCAGAAGGTACTAAGCTTGGAAACAGTTGATAGACAGCTGAACGATAGATTAGGCTGTTTGACTTAGATGTGTGTATATTTAGAGTATAAACCTTTTGGGAATCTTGCAATGCTTTAACAGACCTGAAAGAAATGACTTTGCTACTATAAAGGCTGTATATATAAAATATATATCAATATTTTCTATCATTCCTACAACCAAGCAATAGCGTTTAACTTCTAAAAAACATTTTGAATGTTACTATAACTTTCAAAATAACATTTTTGACATTTTTGTTCCTCAATGAAAATGTTATGGAAACGTTTGTACAACCTAAAATTGTTAGCTGGGTGGTGAGTGGAGGGCCCATTTTTCCATGCCTTTTCTTCTGTGAAAGGGTGTGGCATGGTGCCAGACTGCCCAGCAGCTCCAGCTCAAACACACTGTGAGTTTAAAAGGCTGTGTAGGGATTCCTGTAAAGCTCTAGAATAGAGAGACTAATTACAGTCATTGTAGAATATGATTAACACAGAAAAACAATGCTTAGCTGTGAACACTTTATTCTTATAGTGTTACAGCTCTCAAATGTATGTCATCGCAAGCTTAGCAGGAAGAGGAAACCCTAACGCTGTTTCCTTTAGCTAAAGAGCAGCTCTGCTGAGGAAACAGCTGGGCTGAGGCTAAATACTTATTCAAGCCCTTTTGATTGACAGTGAGCTGCTCTTAAGACTCACACTAAGAATGGCTTTATTAAGAATATGCTAATTTATTTGCAATTTCCTTTTTGTTTACAGTGGAAAGTGTTCATATTCCACCTCCTCCACCACCTCCACCTCTGTCTGGATCATCACCTTCAGTTATCCTTAGTTTCGGCTTATCAGGTGAAACAATTACTGTAGAATTAATAGTAATACACAAATATCATAATTTTGTGAAGAAAATGTCTGACCCTGATGTTTACTGTTCTTTTGGTCCTGTAGCCATCCGCATTAAAAAACCCATAAAAACCAAATTCCGTCTTCCTGTTTTCAACTGGACTGCACTGAAACCCAACCAGATCAATGGCACCGTCTTCAATGAGATTGATGACGAGCGTGTACTCGAGGTGCGTGACTGATATCCACACTATACTGTCAGTTTACTCACCACATACTGCATGAGCGAGCTCATTTCATGGGACTCTTCACATTTTTTCTGGTTCTGATGCTGTATAGGAGTTGGACCTGGAGAAGTTTGAGGAGTTGTTCAAAACGAAAGCTCAAGGTCCTGTGGTGGATCTGTCAAGCTCAAAGAACAAAGTATCTCAGAAGGCCATGAACAAAGTACAGCTGCTAGATGCCAATCGCTCGAAGAACTTGGCCATCACTCTACGCAAAGCTAACAAGACCACTGAGGAAATTTGCAAAGCCATTCAAACGTAAGCATACTTTACATTTACATTTACATTGATGTATTTGGCAGATGCCGCTGCCACTGTACTGCTACTGTAATATTTATAAATTCTGCCTATTCTACATATATATCTCTATGTTATATACAGTCTATTCCACACTTGATTCCAGGTTTGATCTGAAGGCTCTGCCTGTGGACTTTGTGGAGTGTCTCATGCGGTTCCTGCCCACTGAGGCTGAGAACAAACTCCTGCGTCAGTACGAGCGGGAGAGGAGACCTCTGGACCAGCTGGCTGAGGAGGACCGTTTCATGCTGCTCTTCAGCAAGATTGAGCGTCTCACTCAGAGAATGAGCATCATCACGTTTGTGGGGAACTTCAGTGATAATGTCAACATGCTGACCCCGGTGAGCAACCGCAGTGGTCAGAAAATGGGTCCGCTGGGAACTTCTGCTGCTTTTCTGGGTTTTCAGTGAAGATTGATTATTCTATAGGCGGTTAGATTATGGTGAATTCCCCACCAGGGCAAGTTCCTTTTCTAAAATTCTTGTTGGTCCTGTAACAACATTTCTAAGCAATCACATTTTAAGGTTCAGGGGTAGGGGCCTGAACAGAAGTTTCCACATAGATCGGATTTAGGCGTACCCAGCTAACACTTTTAGACTTTAGGATAATGTTTGACAAAAGATCTTAATCCAGGAACATGTCCTACTTCACTGAGATCTTGATTTGACAAATCTTTTTTAACCCATAGCAACTCAATGCCATCATTGCCGCATCAGCTTCTGTGAAGTCCTCTCCAAAGTTAAAGAAGATTCTTGAGGTAAATGTCTCCCAGTTCTCAGTGTAATTTCTATAAAATCTTCTGAAATGTTATTCTTATTAACTGTTGTCTCCACACAGATTATTCTTGCCCTGGGAAACTATATGAACAGTAGCAAAAGAGGCTCTGTGTATGGCTTCAAACTACAGAGTCTGGATCTGGTAAGCTTTGGTGTAGATATAACTTTTGTGATGTTGTATTATTATGTGATATGACAACTCTTCTCACTTATCCTTACGTTAATCTGTATCAGCTGCTAGATACTAAATCTACTGACCGGAAGATGACTCTGCTTCACTACATTGCTCTGGTCGTGAAAGAGAAATATCCTGAACTAGCTAACTTCTACAATGAACTGCACTTCGTGGATAAGGCTGCAGCAGGTCTGGTCCATACAGATCTCCATTCTGTACATTCTGTGAATTAGTATATCAGTTCTAATTAAATCAATGTACGGTTACAGTCTCTCTGGAGAACGTTTTGTTGGATGTTAAGGAGCTCGGTAAGGGCATGGAGCTGGTCAGAAGAGAGTGCAGTCTACACGATCACGCCGTTCTCAAAAGCTTCCTGCAGACCAGCGATGCCCAGTTGGACAAGCTGCAGAAAGATTCCAAGACTTCTGAGGTGTCTTTTCTATTCTTAACAAAAGACTAACAGGCAGTTACAAAGGAATCAGATTATTTGAATCTCTCATTGAATCTATTTCTACCTCCAGGAGGCCTTCAACAATGTGGTGCTTTATTTTGGAGAGAGTCCAAAGACCACGCCCCCATCTGTGTTCTTTCCAGTGTTTGTAAGATTCATCAAAGCTTACAAGGTACGTGATGGTCCATAATCCATTATTTATTTTCCCAGTGCACTAGTTGAACAGAACAAGAAACCCAGCGAACATTTTTAGGTTTTAAAAATGTTTTAAAAATTTGTTTGATTGTGTAAAATTTTAAAAATGTTCCACTAACAACTTAAGAATAACGTTGTAAGGATATATACCATTAAAAATATGTTAAAAATATGCTAACATTGCTGCAAGATTCTTTTTGATAACTTGCAGAGAACATTTAGAGAACAATGTTTTAAAAATATTAGCCAATGTTCTGAGAATGTTTCCTGTTAGCTCGGTAGTGGTGAAAGATCTTGCTTGTTAACCGAAGGGTTGTAGGTTCAAACCTCAAGGCTCAGTTCATGAATGCATCATGATTGGATTGAATTTGCGTGGCATTTAATGACAAAGTAACATTTACGTAATATAAGAATCATATGTAGTTTGCATGAGAGTTCTCATTTATATATTTTGGCCAATGTCATCTGTAAGATCCTTGTTTTAATGTCTTCCCTTTTGGAGCGTCAGAGCTCAGGGGTGGAGCGGCAGCAAAACTTAGCAGAGGATGAATAACAGGAAGGGGCAGCTGGGCTGAGATTTAAGGGCAGCTGCTGTGTTTAGACTGGGCTTTGCCTGTACCGCCTCTATGCCGGACACACACACATACACACACCTCTTCCTCACATTGTTCTGCTGGTGGATTTATGGGTCCACATGAGGAACCACAGAAAGCTCCAAGATTTCTGTGTGCGTGTATTTGTCAGTATTCAGATCAGGGAGGTCGCAGCCTGTGCGTAGTGCCAGCGTGAGGGCCTGGATCACACTCACCTCCACCGGAACTTTCTGTTGTTTTCTGCAGGAGGCTGTGGAAGAAAATGAACAGAGGAAGAAACAGGAACAAGCCATGAGAGAGAAACTACTAGCACAGGAGGCCAAAGAGCACGACCCCAAGGTGCCAGTGCATAACAACACAACCCGAGTCCAAAGCACCAAAAAACCCTGAAATTTTACCAAAAAAAAAAATAATAATTTGATTTATTAGTTTGTTTTCTTGTTGCCCAAGGATAATCGTAATTGTTCAGTAGTTGCTCTTTCACAGCTCAGGAGACATAATTGAGCTCTTTTGAGTTCATTCAATTACAGTTTTTTGAACTCCTAAATTGTTGTCCATTTCACAATAAATTTTAAACCTTTAATGTAGAAACACTCGTAACAAAAACCTATCATATAAATGTAGTTTTTAATTATTAATTTGAGACATTTGGTGCTGTTAATGAATAGTGGTGAAGTAACGTTTTAATAGTGGTGAAATAACGTTTATCTGCAATACACTGTAAACATCATCTCTGCAGGTCCAGGCTCAGAAGAAGAGACACCAGCAGCAGGAGCTGATCGCAGAGCTCAGAAGAAGACAAGCCAAAGACCACCGACCTGTGTATGAGGGCAAAGACGGCACAATTGAAGACATCATCACAGGTGGGCCCGGCAGCCAGGCCTCCAGAATCACTGTGGTGGTCCACAGCTCTCCACACCAGCAGTGCACCCTCTGTTATGTTTTACAACGACCCATACAACTCAATCAACACACTTTTCAAATGCACATCAGTTAGAACTGAGAACTGCAATTGAATTAAAGGTATAATTCACCCCAAAATGAACATTTTTCCATCATTTACTCACCCAACACAAAGTTTTTTTTTTAAAAGTCTCAGTGGTGTTGTGTCCATACAATGGAGGTCGTGTTGTTTGGTTAGCAGCATATTCCAAAATATCTTCTTTTGTGTTCCTCAGAGGAAAAGAGTCATACAAGTTTGGAATGACATGAGAGTGAGTGAATGATGAAAGAATTTTCATTTATGGGTGAACTATCCCTTTAATCTCTCAGGGATTTTTGGACTTGTTTGCATATCTTATAATAAGCTCTTCTCTTCCCAAAACGTGGAAATGCTGTATAGAAGGTCTTAATATAAGGACAGATTGCACATAATGTGGAAACACCTGTTAATGAATCATTTACCCTTATATAGGGGTCTTGGGGCTGAAAATGGCCACTCCTGGTATAATACCCCAGCCGCAGACCCCAAACACCCTCATAAAGTCAATGTGTGTAACAAAGAACTGCAATCTGTTATTTACATAATATTTTCAGTGCCTCTTAGAAACAGGATGTTTATATTTAGATACTCTTTATTTCGATATCACTCTGCTGAGAGACTTTCTGACTCAGCAATAGCGTAACACAGCTGCAGAAAATGGCTTTTGAATGTACTGCAGAACTCATGCACACAGGAATTTTCATACAAAGTTTAGCATTATTAGTTTTTAAACCTTTCATAAAAGAAGCCCAGTGTTAAGACGGATATTACTGTGTTACATAACTCCTCTCCTGTCGCCCCAGTCACAAAAAAAATCAGGATTGAATCTATATTAATGCTTAATGTTCTCAGGACTGCCAGTGTAATGTATTTAACAGGTGCAGTGGGCTCTGAGACCACATTAAAAACCTGGAAATGAAGTTTGTAATACAATGAATAAGAACTATTTAACTTTTTAACAGAATGTTCTTTTACATTCTGCACTAGTTCAAATGTTCTAATCAAATAAGCAAATGACCTTTTGTACAAAAGTTCAGATTGCACTGACATAATTTAATAATGAGAACATTTGCACTGTAGCAAATAAGAAAAATATAAAGTACTATAGAAGTATTATTTAAGCATTATTAAACCTTCAGACCCCACTGTACTGTAACTTTACTGAATAACATAACAAATGTAATTTTGTTTATCATTACTGTCTATCCTTGTTTTTTGTGCTTATGTTATTAATGAATTAATTTAGAAGTTAATTTCTGAGGTGAACCAAAGAAGGCTTTAAGATGCTTTGCTTATATTGGTAATATAAGATCAAATGTCCGTCTAAATGGTGGCTGTATTTTATTTGTGACAAGTGAACTTCAATCAAATCACCAATAGTTAGTCTAAAAAAAGGTCATTATTTGTTGACTGCTACATAGAATCTTTGTGAACCAAAAGAATTATAAAGGCAAAAATCAGTTGTTTCTTTAAAGATCGTTTGCTCTGCCTAAACCTCAGATATAACGTTCTCTCTTTGACCTCCTTGCCTCCTCCCCAGTGCTGAAGAGTGTGCCCTTCACTGCCCGCACGGCCAAACGGGGCTCGCGCTTCTTCTGCGATACCAACCTCTTCGATGAGTCCATCTGCTAGCCCCCCAAACCCCCCCAAAAAACTACCCCTAATGCCGCAGGTTGTCCCGTTCTCTTACCTGTCCCAGCGTGCATGCAAACAACACTCGCATGACCCTCTCTCACTCTGGTTACCCAGAATTCTCTACTAACCTAAAGCACAATGGAATTGTGGGAAAAACAAGCTGTGGTTGTGCACCAATCTGACACCTTTAAAGTTGGGAATGGCCAAATCTTTCCTAAAGGAATATGACAAATGGAATAAAATACATCTATTTATCAGAGCTGTTTAATAGAAGTTCTTTTGTACAAAACAATACAGTTGCTTCATTGATTATACACGCATGCTTATTTAATCTTTATTAATACTTGTTAAACTGTAAAGGCTTGGTAAATATATTCTTACCATAGTCTACCTCCATTTGACATATTCACCAGAAGGATTTGGCAGGTGTAACAGTTATATTTCACACGGTTTGTCATCTGCTAACTCTCATCTTTTCTCCCATAACTGTTTGTTGTACCTCTCCAGCAGAACAGGGGGTTAATCTGAGTATATTTGAGTGCAGTATAATTGGAGGGTAAGAAAGGCATTATGGAGCGTTACTTCGCTTGGCTCCTGTCGGCCCTTTACATCAGTCCAGTTGCTTTAGCAGTACTTCATTTTGTACAGATCTACAATGCTGAAGCGTCTGTGGCCAAATGTACAGTTCTGTACAGCTTTCAAATGTAAATGTGATACTGCTTTGCTACATTTTTTTTGCAATGCTAAATTTGACGTTTTTATGAATTACCCCAGCTAACAATTTTTAGTTGTAAGAACATTTCCCTAACGTTTCCCTGAAGTGTCAAAAAATGTTTTTTGAATATTTCAGGAATGATCAAAACGTCCAGTTTTTTAGACGTTGTATTAACGTTTTTGCTTGGTTATAAGAACATTATTCATATTTTTTAAATTCTGTAATGATTTAAAAACACTCCGCTAAATAAGAATAGCGTTTTTTTATATATGATATATAACGTTATTACTAGAACTTTTTATAACCTTAAGGGAACCTTTAGAGAGTGTTAGCCAACATTATGAGAATGTTCCCTGTTAGCTGGGTATTATGCAATATAATACAATTTACCATTAAACATTTATATATTTATATATAATAAATAACATTTATTAGCACAGGACAATATACAGTATCACCTAATGTGGTGTAAGAGTGTTTGCGATAGCATCAGATTGTCTAAAAAAAACATTTTCTTCAGTATTAATTCAGGTAAAAAGGGATAAAATCTCTCTCTGCTGCATGTGAAGCTTTGTTTGTGTCTTTGCATTGCACTGTTTGGCTGTCATGTTCATGATATCTGCTATATTGTCATGCTAATTGTCATCACATGCATGCAAATCTGTGTTGTGTTCAGCAAGATCTACACGTACACAGACATTTAATGATGTAGTTCTGTAAGGAAATAATGTAATGTAGATGTAGTTTATGCCTAATAGTAACAACCTTTTTTAAAGACTTACGAGATCTTGCTGAACATTGTATTTGTCACATCAAACATATCTTAAGGGTTTTTTTGTACAGTGTTTAATGGTGTTTAATTACTGGTCTGTTTTCTTATGGTTTTGTTATGAAGGGTCATTGGAGAGTGAAGTACCTGAAATTTAAACTATTTAAAGCTTAAAGAAGTTACTTAAAGCAGTTATTGAGATAGTAACTGCAAATTTTATACTAGTACAAAGTTGTGATTGGTCACAAGCTGCGAGAACCAATAATGTAATTTGTCTAACATCATTCGTTCTCGCACATCTTTGTACCCAATCAGAACATGCAATTATGTGCAGCCAGCTCAAAATCTGAGAATGACCCCTGTTAACCCAAGCGTTCCCTGATCTAACACTAGCTCTCTCCCTTCCCCACTCATAGATCTCCGAAGCCAGCCCTTCCTGCGAGCTGACGCGGTGATCCGGAATGGGTGGAAGCGACCCTAAAGATCCCTCACTCACTCACCCACTGCTACCCTCCCCGCTTTCTTCTGCAATGGTATCTTCCTGCAATTCGGTGACTGAGGGACGTACAGGACCAAACCAATGTCTTTCATTTTAGGGGTGGGGAAGTTATTATTTATTTATGGAAATCCTTTTTGGATCCTGCACTGGAGGCTCTCTCAACAAAGCCATAAAAGCACAGACGTTCAGGGCTACCACCCTGTCCTTGTGAAAGCTGGCACACGCAAATCCTGAGGAGTGCCGGTGCAAACTTGTGTTCACACAGGAAAAAAGAGATTCCCTGTGCAAAGTGGAGAGGCTGTGCTTGTGTTGCAAAGAGACCCGGGTGGCAGTAACATCACTCTGTTGACCATGTAGAGTCTGCCAATGAGATGACAGTTAAAATGGATTTCCTTATTTTGTGCAATCTAATCATTGTGACTTTCTGATAGTGGGTTAGAGCAGTAAGGTCAGATTTTGACACTGACTTCCTCTCTAGAGCCCATTTGTACAGTTCTTTAAAAACTATGAACTCAACATTTTGTTAATCGTTTTTCCTGGAGCAGGTTAGTCTGTCCCCAGTATGTTAACCTAGACCAGTACTATGGTTACAAAGAAGTGCCTTTATGTTAAGTCAGTATTATTTCCTATAGCCAATATTGACATATCTAAGTTTATACTTTTTGTTAATCGTTATGTTGTAACATTTCAGTACTTTATGTAAATATAATACACAGTTATGTGAGAAATGCATTGTAGCGTTAATGAAAGGGCCTGAATGAGTTCTCCGTTTAACTGACCATGTGCCTTGTATCGTATTGGTGCCTCTGTCCTCATCCAGCCCTTTGAAGACCTCATGACATCACAACTGGAGTTTTGTTGATTTTAAGACATCTGTTCTTCTGAAGTTTGACAAAATGAACTTTTA
>JAZGTK010006554.1:0-20656 GCA_036877625.1 Ambastaia sidthimunki | reverse complement strand
AGGAAAGATAATTTTCATTTTTGTGTGAACTACCCCTTTAAGAAATATAGAAGATAGTAACGGGTGTGGTAAAACGTTTCTTTAAATTTAGTAAACAAAAGTACTTGGTCTGTGTCCAGATCTCTCTGTCCATGATGGCAGCTGTGGAGATGCTGCCTGTGACAGGGTCAATCTTGAAGAGACTGCTCATGGACGATGACCTTATGGAGTAGGTCACCTGACCATTCTGACCCTGGTCCAGGTCATCGGCCAGCACCTGAGAAAATTACAGGCAAAATCGGCAATGAAAATACAGGCAGATTTGCAACAGCTGCTTAAACGTAACTTGAACCTCTGAGCAATGTTGAGCTTGGAACAGAATTTTTTCTAAATAAAGAGGGAGCTGGTTGTGGCTATGTAGAACAGCTGACCCTGTATTCTCATCAGGGACAATGAAAACATTGTGGGAAAAGCAAAGATACTTCTTGGGCTTGCAACAAAAATATGCAAAACTTATCTGATGTCGCACTCCACAACTTTACACTGTTATGAAGAAATGGAGAGTGTGAAAACAAGGAAGAGATTACTTCACCTGAATAATAGGATGATCGTAGCCCTGAGCCTCACGAACATAAGCAAAGTAGTTATGAAGCTGAAAGCGGGGTAAGTTGTCATTGATGTCCTGCAGGAGAAGGTTGACTGCCATGAAGGAGCTAGAAGATGCAGTTTCAGCCTTGACCACCAGGCGGAGTCGAGGGGTCTCCTCAAAATCCAGACCTGAAGAGCTCTCTACCCAAATCTCACCTGAGGAGATACAATGAATATATTATCACTACTGGCCATTGTTCTCTCCAATGAAAGACAATTATGACAATAAATGAAGGTAGTGTTTCTCAAGCATGGAGCCTCAAGATGACTAAAATTACTTAAAATAAGATAAAACAAGCATTAAGAAAGATAAACAACTAAACATTGAGAAATTACTGAGTGTGAACATTGCTGTAGTTATGCCAAGCTGTAGAATATTTTATTCAGTAGAAACTGCAAGGGGGGGCCTTGAATGAATTACTGTATATTTAAGCCTAGCTTTAACATTATACCTGTGTGAGGACTCATGGAAAAGGACCGCTGCTGGTTGCCACTAAAAATGCTGTAGTTGATACCACTGCTTGAACCATCAGGATAACGAGCCTGTATTTGAATGACTGCTGTACCTGTGAAAGACCTTTACAATTAAAAAAAGCACTCAACCTCACAACCTCAGTTTTATTTACGTCTCTATCCTCATATCCAATGCACAAAACAACACATTAAAGCTGCAATCCGTAACTTGCATGTCTCTAAAGCCATCTCTTTTTGAAACAAGAAAAGCAGGTTAATTTTCATACTTTTCTGTATATATGATGAAGTCAAATTAAGCCAGGGAAATCAGACCCAACAGCTCAAATTACAAATTGTTATAAATTAACCCTTGGAAATCAAGATAAGGTAAAGAGATCATGTTGTACTGATGTACTTGTTCAGTAACTGAATAACTTATTTTTTGTTCATTTTTAACCCCAAAAAGCTACGGATTGCAGAATGAATTAATTGTATTTGACTGACAGCTCATCAACACACCTTTGGCAGCGTTCTCCTGCAGGCTAACGTCTCTGGTGTTGCGAGAGAAACGAATGCCACGGTAACTCTGTTCTCTGATGTACACGACCACCACTCCCAGAGAAGATTGAGATGGGTTTCCCTGGTCCATGGCTTCCACAATAAGAGTCCGTTGGCTCTGGGTAAGTGCATGGAGCTTCTCAGTGGCCTGTATGTCTCCTGTCAAGGAGTTTATGGTGAAGCCTTTGACTGGATTTGCAAATCGATAAAAAACTGATCCATTTGCACCAAAGTCCTTATCTTCAGCTCTCATAGTGGCCAAAACCTTGTGGTTGGAGATGCCACTGCTGGAGACATTGATGATGAGTGGGTCTGTGATGAAGAAGGGGGCATGGTCGTTTACATCCAAGATGTGGACGTTCACCTCAGCAGAAGCATTACGGGGGTTGGCAGCTGAGGAGTCCGTGGCATAAACCTGGAAGCTGTAGGAGGACACTTTTTCCCGGTCGAGAACTGCAGCTGTGCTGATGCGACCTGTGTGCTGGTCCACAATGAACATACCTCTGGACTCCTGGCTCAGAAAGTACACCAGCTGGCTGTTGGAACCCTCATCCTGATCAGAGGCTGATACCTTCAGAACCAGAGAACCTTCTGGGGCATCCTCCAAGACCTCCACAGAGTAGCTGCTGCTTGGGAACACTGGGCTATTGTCATTGAGGTCCAACACATTGATGTCCAGAATGACGGTGCTTGAGAGAGATGGTATGCCCTGATCTTGAGCCTCCACAGTGAGTGTGTATCTTTCTTTGGACTCACGGTCCAAAGGTCTAGAAGTGGACAGCTCACCGGATTTCCTGTCCAGGTGGAAATCACCAAAAGGGTCTCCTTCTGTAACAAAAAAAGATATTAAAATATGTTCTCACCAGGTGTTGCAATGCATGTTCCCCCCAATCATGTGCATACGAGTTACAAATGTACTTTTATTAATTTAGCAGATGCTTTCCTCCAAAGTGACTTAAAAATAAAAGAGCATTTAACATTTTGCAGTAACACCTAACAAGGCTTTTACAAGTAGGAATAGTTCTGAGGAATAGTAAGGATGGGATGAACGGTGGAAGAACAAAGCTTTTTTCAACACGTTAAAAAAGGTTAAACATTGGAACATTACACACTTTGGGAAGTCAGCCCACAAATGTCTTACTGGTATTATGTAATTACTTACTATCATAATTGTATTTTTATAGTGCTATATATTATTTTATAATCAACATTTATAATATAACAGGTCTGTAACTCCCACCAGTGATTCTGTAGTGCAGCACCCCACTGTCCCCAGAGTCTTGATCTGAGCCTCGAATGGTGATGAGAGTCACAGGCTCCTGGTTCTCGGGAACGTCCAGACTGTAGTAAACTCTGCCAAAGGCGGGTCTGTTATCATTCTCATCCAGCACTGTCACACGCACTGTGGTCTTGGCGAAATTGGGTGGGGAACCACCGTCTCTGACATAAACTGTTTATGAGAATGAGGTTATAAACTGATTCATCAGACATGTGCTCAACCGTGACACGAGACTGGCATCTGCTATCCTAGCCATTACAAACATATCCGAGAGCTATTGAAGAACAAACTCTCTGTTGTAAATCAGCACTTGTTTTCTGTTTGTGGGTGTACCTGTCACATCATAAAACTCTTGGGCCTCCCTGTCCAAAGCTTTGGTGGTTGTTATGACTCCCGTCACTGGATGGATGCTGAATTCATCTCCCACGATGTTGCCATAGGTAACGACTCCATTGCTCCCTGTGGAAAAAGCACAACATATAAAGGACCCCGAATTAATTCAAGCAGGAATGCAAAATAAAAAAATAATAAAAGACTGTGTTCACATTGCACAATTGACTTTTCTCACGGAACGGGAAAGCTGAAAGGCGCACCCTGTTTTTATGTGTTTGAAGTTAATATTGCTGTCTAAGCAATTGGCCACGTCGCCCCTCCCCTTGGTGTTTAGACGGCGGATCGCGTGCAAAAGACAAGCGATTTGGCACGGTGTCACCTGTTTACCTCGCTAATTGTTCATGGAGAGAAAGTTTATGATCCTTCTGTTTTATTTGCCCCTGAGTAAGACCAGGAGAATGCAGAGCTCTCTCCTCCACCTCCCCCTGAACTGGCACCAATGAAAACCACACGCTTTTATTTCTGATGGGTTTGGCCTGGTTGTGTTTTTTGGGAAATGTTAGCTGTAAACAAACATTCGTGTCATTTTTAAAAGGGCTGGAAGTGAGTGCCGCAACACTCACAAGGTGGAAATGAGCTTTTCTCACAAGATTTGATGTGCGTGTTCACAAACACCACAGTTTTAATTGAACTTTAATTGATCTGAGTTCTGATTATAAACTTGTGTGGCTTTTGGGTCAGAGATGCAGGGAAATTAAAAACGTGTGCAAATAATTTAGTGACACAATTGGTGCTAAAATGACAAACTTTAGCTTTAAATATGTAAAGGATACATACCCGGCAGGCTGATCAGGACCTCTGTGAGAAGCAAAATTACGCTTCTTGCCACAAGACTAAATAATTAAGATATTGATTTGAAATATTGTAAGAAATTCAAATCTGGCATGAGAAAATAGACAGCGGAGTGATACTTTAAACATATAAGTAGCACCAGTCAAAATGTCTTGTGTTACCCAGATCATTGCGAGTTATTAGTCTTAGCGGTCATTATCAGCCAATAACTGACCTTGGAATGTCACAACCAACCAATCAGACTCAAGTATTCTAAGAGCCGTGTAATAAATACAATTACAAAACAAAAGCTTCATTAGAGGCCCTTCGTAATGATGGTTAAATATTAAAGTTATATATTTTACCTTGGTCCATGTCAGAAGCTGAGACCATCAGAACTGTGGTTCCTGCTGGCTGATTCTCTGCAATGAAAGCCTCATATTGACTTTCCTCAAAGTATGGAGCCTCATCGTTTACATCAATCACCTGGACTGACAGTAACTGTGTGCTGGAGAGCTGCTGGGAGCCGTGATCTTCTGCCACGATGGTCAGATTATAGAGATCTTGCTCCTCACGATCAATGGGCTTAAGAATAGACAAAGACCCTATAGAGGAAATAAGCAATGAGTTATATGCTGCTATATGATAAATGTAATAAGGGTGTCTTGCATTGCTTTTTAGCAGTTTCTTGCTGCACCAAGTTTAAACAATTACACAATAAATGAAGCCCTGATGTAAACTGTAAAAAAAAAACCCACTTCTGTTCATTCAAAGCCTCATTCACACTCACACACAGATTGATTTCTATCATGCTGTGATCTTGCATATGATTAATGTTATGACATTATTATCTAAAAGTTCTCTCAAAGCCATAAAAAAACATCAGAAATGTTATTTTTAAGTTGTACGTGGAACATTTTAAAAACATAACAGAATTCAGTTTAAATATTGTTCTTATGACAAAGCAATACATTAACACAACGTCTAAAACTCTGGATGTTTTAAACATTCAAAATAACATTTTTGTTACTGGAAATGTTAGAGAAACGTTCTTACAACCTAAACTTGTTAGCTGGGTTGCCTGAGCTGCACAATCTGGCCGCAGTTTATGTTTTTTCCACAGCAAACAGAATGAGAGATTAAACAAGCACTCCAGACACGCAACAGACTGCCGTGCCCCGCTCGAATTCGGGGGTGCCGTGCCTGTCGTTAGCCCACCACAAGCAACAGCCTCCCACTGATCCAACCTCAATTTCATGCTTTTAAAGAACCAGACGCAGTGATTCAAGGCTGTGCCGTACAGACATGATGGCAAATGAGACACTAGAGGGTGTTTTTGTTCTGTTTTAACTTATTATTCTCTCTCTTCTATCTCCATAATGCTGAGCTAACATGCCTCTGAGGCCTTAATCTGGTTAGCATTATCAGTTCAAACATTTTCAGACAACATGACTCCTCAGCCGTCATGCTCTGATAACACACAGAGAAAAAACAGAATTTTTTTTCATTTCATTCTAAAGTCAACAGTGAAGATGACTCTATATTAGAGGTTTAAGCGAGATAGTTTGTACAGAAAGTTTGCTTTTTGTAAAGACAAATGTTGCTTTTTAGCTTATTATTATAAGGTTACTGTCAACATTTTCATTTCTACCGACAGCTAACAGTCATACATACAGCACAACCCGTCCAACTCTCAACAACTGACTCTTACTAGTCGATTCTTGAATGAATCAATTCACTACCAAACTCATGAATCATTTTAATGAATCATTCACTAAATCAATCACAGCATTTACTGAATTACCATCTGACCCACTGAACAGCAAATCACCAAAACTTTCTTTTTATTAGACTAGAAATGACCAGAAAACTGTTTCCATGTTATGTTTACTCAACTGTCTTTGAACCACATTATGAAATTGAATCAGTATAATTACTGCTTGTTCATAAAGCAATTGTACGGCTTGTTACACATTCACTGCAAACTTTAAAAAGGTATTTCAATAAATCCAATCCAATATTTTGCAAAACATTACACGAGATTTCTTGCAGTCCCATCTTTGCTGTTGGTGCAGGACAAATCCACAGTCCAGTGACCTCTGATGTAGCTGTAATTCATATAAGCACTAATTTGTATGACAAATAAACTCAGTAGTATGTTGAGTTAAGAATTTCAGGATGATATAGAGCTAAGAGACATTTATGAGACTGTGACTTGGAAGCTTGCAAGAAATGCAGGACCAAAATGTTGCAAATTGCATGCAATGCGATTTCATGTAACCAAGGACCTAGAGTAACAGCACATAAAGCTGCTGATTGGTTTACCTGTATCAGGGTTCAGGCTAAACTTCCCTCCTATGTTGCCGCTCTGGATACGATACGACACTCGTCCGTTCTCACCCTGGTCTGCATCTACAGCCATGATGTAGACCACCACGAAGCCCACAGGCTGGTCCTCCATCACACTCACCACTGACGGCGAGATGATAACCGGCGCGTTGTCATTCACATCTGTGACGAAGACCCGAGCGGTGACCGTCCCACGACGCCGTTGATTTACATCGAGAGCTGAATCAGTCGCTTGAACCACCAAAAGGAAAGACGAAGATCTCTCATGGTCTAACATCATCCCCAAAGTTACAGCCCCTGTAGCGGGATCCAAAACCAGAAGGTCTGGGCTGTCTGGCCACTGTTTCAGGATGGAATAGCGTATTTCGCTGTTAGGTCCACTTCCATCTTTATCTACGGCCTGAAAGGTGTAGACAGAAGAGCCAGGTTCCATGTTCTCAGGGATGACTATGGTGATGGGGTCTTCTGGAAACTGAGGAGCGTGATCGTTGCTGTCTTGGACATCAATGATCAATGTCACAAAGTGACTTTTAGGAAGAGGGGTGGAGAAGTCGTCCACCTCGACCTGAAGGGTGTAACGTGGAGATTTTTCAAAGTCAAGCTCACGTGCCAGGTAAACATCACCTGTGTGGCGGTCCACTACAAACGTTCCATCGCGGTCTGTGCTTCCAACCACCGTATATGTGACCAGTCCTGCATCTGGAAGGATCTGAGAATCAGGAGATCGTACAGAACCCAGAACAGAACCAGGTTTAGCTCCTTCCACAGAATTCAAGATTAATGATTGAAAGTTAGAAGATGGCGATTCTTTACTTGAGCTGAGAACCTGTAAAGAAAAACATGATATGGACTTAATGGACCAGTTATATAATCATTCAAAAAATGTAACTCAACGAAAGGTCATAAATTGTCATAAATGACAAATGCAATTCAACAAAACAAGAACACACTGCAGCCCACATTTCACTGGGAATGAGAAACAAAACTTTACCAGCTCAAACAACAAAGCTGCTAGCATTACTCAGTTAATTAGTTAATTAGATGGGTCTTCTACTGCCAGCAAAAATAAAACCAGATTAAAATAAACAATTAGAAACAGAAACTCGAGAACATTCCAATTTTACAAAGCAGCAAAATTTAACAAAAAAGAAATTTTACAGAATACCGAAATACTCAAAGAAACTTCAAAGCAAACACACCTCATTTCTTTTTGACAGGTGAGACATGTATGACAATCATTGAAGGATTTTGTGTTAGAACAGCAGTAAGAGGAGAACATTCAGAGATTCAGAGAGACACAGATGAAGACAAGCAGAAGGCAGAAAAATTAGGATTAAAGTATATAAGACACTAACCCTTAAAACATTATTATTTTATTACTGTAACTCATGCAAAAGGAAGAAGTTTGAGATAGCATGTTGCTTAAAGCACAGGTGCTTATGAATAACACACTGATTTTTCTTTTTACCGCGGTAAATTATTATAATGCACGAGGATCATTAGTACACTGGCAGTCAGGAAATGATCTTTAAGCCAAAACTTCTAATGAAACAACTTGATATAGTCGTAATTAACCCTTATATTAAGTGGGATTCAATCACAAAACTTCTGTTCACACGACAGCTTCTGAATATCAATTTCTGAAAGTAAAATTTTAATTAGATATCAATTAAGTTCAAATAACTTTATCATTTGTCTTGGTTACAGTCAGATGGTGTAAATGTGTTTTCCAGACGTTCACAATTGTTTGCGTCTGTTTCCACTTGATTGAACTCATATTAATTTGATCGCTGGGATATTTCACGAGAACTTTCTGGTCTTCAAACTGCTACTGAAGTGCAGAACGAGTCTGAAACTTTGACAGGAAATAGCAGGAAGCACAACTGGCACGTATAACACTGCTCTTTTTTAAATGTTTTAAACATAATATCTCACTTAAAATGTGGCAGACAACAACGGCCAGAGGGAGAAACTCTGGAGGAGAAAGCAAGTCAGGGCTAAGACATTCATCTTTCAAAGCATCTAAAATTACCCAGCTGAGAGTATTTTCCCGGCATCGCTCAGGAAAGGTTACAAGAATTGGACTAGGAGAGAAGAGCTGGCCATGGAAATCTGCAATGCAAGAATGCAGAGCTTGATTAAGCCAGCTACATCATTCCATATTTCCTTTGTACGGCGTTGAACCCGGGACCAGATGTAAACCTGATCCGTTTCCTCAGAGAATAATTTACAAGTTGAAATTTTCATATAATAGTATTAAATAAATCACATCGCACATAAGGAAAAGGTGACGAGCAGATTCATGTGGTGGAAGTTGTTATTTTTAACTTAGGATGAAGAGAGTCTCTGATGTGGCCAAAGACCCCCCAAAGTTTCTTGCAGTTTTATAGGCTTTGCTGATCAAGGCCGGAGATACACTGTTAGGAAACTTGTTGGGAAAGTGGCCAAAGTATTTTCTTAAAGAAAAAAGTCCAGAGGGAGTAACTGCTGTTCCATTTGTACCGCTTTTATTGCTCAGAGGTGCCTCAGATGTATAATCCATCCTTCATCCAGTGAATTAAATCTGTGATTTACAGTAAACTGGTTAACAGATTATGTGTGTGACGTATGTGATGCGTTTTACTCTGTCTTAGCTACTATTTCAAAAACTACTGGTGCTAATTGCCGTTTTCATACAAGCAGTAAAATCAAATTTGTTTTGGCATATCCAACCAGGATCCGTTGATTTTTACCTGAACTGCAACTGAAGTAAAAATATGCTCACAACCCCAAGTTTGTACCACTCAGTCCTAAAGATTTGAAAGCAAACTGAATTTGAGGGCAGTGTGAACAGAGATTGTGATTCGTGAATGCAGAGCAAGACTGACCTGTATTCTCAGTGTAGTGGTGGAGCTCAGAGGGGGTGAACCTCTGTCAGAGGCCAGAACAGTAAAGCTGTACTCAGGTCGATCAGAGTGGCTGAGGGCTGAGGAAGACCGCAGCTCTCCAGTGTTAGAGTTCAGAGAGAAACGTTCTGCTCTGGGACCTGAAGAACAGAATAAAGATCAGGAAAAAAAGATCTAACCAACTGTGATCAATATTTAAATTTATCCCTTTCATCTACTTCCCTAACAAAAAGTTTCAAATATATTTGTGTGTGTGTAATACATATACACATAATAATACACTCAATTACCAGACATGGAGTAGAAAATCGTTCCGTTTTCCCCATCATCAGGATCTTTGGCATGAATGTTACCCAGCAGAAATCCAGGAGGTTGACCTTCCAACACCTGCAGAGATTTTAGTTACAGCTTCATTATGAACTTTTCAGCTTTTTACAACTTCATCTTTGTGTGTTTAAACATCATCTTTGTGTATAACGGTACATATTTTTCTTGTATATATTTCACCCTCCACTTCTATTTCTTTGTAGATTGAAAATTCATAGAACATGAAAAAAATGCTGTTCTTCAAAATGTTCTCATCAGCTCAGATATTAAAATCTTCAGTCTTTGATCTTGACAGCTGCTTATGAAATATGGATTCTACAGCCTGCAGGTCATGATGTTTACTGTATGAATGCTCTGGAAGATGGAGAGATTTATGAGGTTGACATTTGCTGTAATACCTGTAGCAGAAGCTCTCTTCCTGTCTGAGCGTGGATGAAGGAGGGGGCGTTATCGTTCTCATCCAGGACTGTGATGAAAACGGTGCTTGTGGCGCTGCGTGGAGGAGTTCCACCATCCTGAGCCACCACTAAGAGCTGATAGCTGGACTGAAGCTCACGATCCAGAGAAACTCTTGTGCTTATCTCCCCTTTAAAAAAGAAAGACAGATGACAAATTCCAATGTTTAAGGCTCTAGTTATTTAGCCTTTATATTTTGTTATCTATCAATCTGTAACTTTTTTAGGTTGAAAAAAGTCTCTCATTTTAGGTTAATAAAGTCTCTCATATGTAAAGCTCACCTGTGTGGGAGTTGATCTGGAAGTGTCGATCTGGATGAAGCAGGCGGTAGCTCAATCGACCATTGAGACCAGCGTCTCTATCACTGGCAGACACCCGACCGAAACCCGTCCCTACCGGCAGGTTCTCGCGCACTGCCAGGAACACTCTCTCCTGAGTAAACCGTGGGGAGTTGTCATTTTCATCAGTTACGGACACACGCACCGTAGTGCTTCCTGTCTTCTTCATCTGCCCGAAGCCTGATGTAGCCAGCACAGTCAGAAGGTACATCTCCTTAGCTTCTCTGTCCAGAGAGCTTTTTATGAACAGCCAGCCGCTATCAGACACAATGCCAAACACTGCAGCATCACCGTCTGGATGCAGGTGGTAGGATAGAGAAGCAGATGATTCAGAAGATCCAGCAGTGATGCTGCCATCTCTGTTTACAGCTCGCACCTGCAGGAAACGGGTGTTCAGTGGTGTGTCTTCCTTCAGCTCTACTCTATACGTGAGACTATCAAACATGGGTCCTTGGCTGTTCTCGGCCTGCACGTGGATGACCAGTGTGAAGGTAGAGCTTAGCTGAGGAGCGCCGCTGTCTTTCGCAACAACCTGGAGGTCATAGCGAGGCACTGTTTCATACGACAAACTCCCGACCAGACGAATGTGTCCGCTGTTGTGATCAATGCTGAAGGTTCTCTGGGCACCGTTGGTGAGAAGGTCAAAGCTTAGAAGTCCATTGGGCCCTGAGTCATGGTCTTCTGCTTGGACCTTGTACACCACTGTACCCATCCAAGTGTTCTCAGGCAGAATCAGCGACTCAGATGAAGAGGGGAAGAACACGGGTGCATTGTCGTTGATGTCCACCACTGTAATTCGCACCTGAGTCTGGCCAAAGGCTGGGGGGTTACCGTAGTGTGCCTGAACTTCCAGATTCAAGCTTGGTTGGGCTTCGTGGTCCAGAGGTAAGCATGTTCTTAAAACCCCCGACTCAGAATCCACTGTGAAATAGCCAGTTGGGTCACCAGAGCTAATAGTGTAGTAGATATCCTTTGAGACACCTGAGAACCAAGAGACAGAGACAAGAGTTCACAAGCAAGAACAAGAAATACAAATCTGATACAAGTTCTTTCTCAACACAGAAGACCAGGATGGAGAGCTTGAATAATCCAAAGCAAATTGTTAACAAAACTAGGCAGTGGAAGACTCTATGACTAATGTTTGTTGTAAATGAGCTGTGTACTGTGGTTCTGCACCTATTTGTACAAGTGGCGCAGCATGAAGAAAAAAGCCAGACACTTTATTTCAGCACACGTCAGTGTGTGGGATAAATGTGATTACACATTGAAGTCTTGTTTGTGTGTTTAAACCAGTTGAATAGGGATGTAGCAGCCAAAGGGGGACGGGGAACAGAAAACCCTGAGTTCAGCTCACCCACCGTTCTTAGCGCTGGCCCGCACAGTGCCAACTTGTGTTCCACGCAGGGCGTTCTCAGAAACCACAAAGAGGTACTGAGCTTGCTCAAACACAGGAGGTGTAGCCAGTCCCGCCACAATGCTGATGTTGACCCTGGCATTGGCCGGAGCAGAAAGACCACCACCGTCTTGAGCTGAGATCACCATCGTAATGACCGAGTTTGCCTTTCCATGCAGAGCACGCGACAGTGAGATCATACCTGGGAAAACGCACAGCCAAAGTAAACGTAACACACAAGTAAACGAATACACACAATAACTCGGGATAATACGGGTTCTGTGCTTGACTGCCAACAAACAGAACCAAGTTAATCTGTCAATGAACCTGCATGATACTGTATATAATAGCTTTAGATTCAGTGATTATTGGACTGCTTAATATGACTTATGTACTGCAACCCGTAACTTTCACCTCTCTACCGCCATCTCTGTTTGAAAAATGAAACTGCAGGTTCTGACCATACAGCTCAAATTATAAATCATTATTATAAGATTACTGTTGCAAACTGGTTTATTTTAAACCAGTAAGTTATGGATTGAAATGACAGATCTAATGTCCTCACCGGTGTCTTTGTTGAGGGTGAAGAAAGGTGAGCTCCCACCAGCCGCTGTGCGGTACGTAACCCTGCCGTTCTCTCCGGCGTCTGGATCGTGAGCCGTCACCCTCAGGACGGAGGTTCCTGGTGCGCTCTGGGAACTCAAGCTGACGGCATAGCTCAGGGGGTAGAACGCCGGCCGATTGTCATTTATGTCAATCAGGTCCACCCGCACATAAGCCACTGAACTCAGCCCTCCCTAGATAAACACAAGCCCCATATCCATAATACATATATAGATCCATATGTATATATATTTATTATATACATATAATACATACAACTGTATATAAACAAGGGATACAGCACTGCTAAATATTTTGCTCACATGGCGTCCCATATGGAGCAAATGCCACATCAGGAAAAAGCTTATTAACTATTACAAGGCCCAGCTCCCCCTGACTGTTTTAATATGCAATTTCCTTCCATTATCACCCTGTGCTTTAATGTATTATTATGGGTTTTGTGGTACAGGCTAATCTGCTACTGACGCATTAGCATCATGTTATCACTGGCTTTATAAGTTTACAACTACAGCAGCAAACTGGGCGTTTTTGGGCACATCTGCATCATAACTGAATCTGGTGTTAAAACAACACAGACATTGTGTGAAAATAAACACTATTAACAGGTGCAATTGCCTCTTAAATCTTAAAAAGAATCAGATGTAATAAAGGTTGAGGTTGCTGAAGATCACGGGATATTTACCCCATCCAGAGCTGTGATGGTAAAGTCGTAGTTGGCTGGGCCCTGGTCACGATCCAAGCTGGTGGTTGTACAAATCTGTCCGTTGTCTTTGCCAACAGTGAACTGAGATGGGGTTACACTGCCTGGACCAGAGCCCAGAGAGTAAGAGATGGAGCCAAAAGACCCACCATCCGCATCAGTGGCCGTCACCTGGAAGATTAGACAACACACAAGATTAGACTGAAGCTCACCCACAAAGCTTAGAAGAATGAAACTCTGAGTCTTTGGGTGTTGTTTATTAAGACCCCTGACCATTTCATTAATGCATCAACAACAGCAGAGATGTTTTTACCAGTGTAATACACTAAAGTGCCCCCTAGTTAGTGCACTTACCCAGCATTTCTTTAGGCTTAAATGCTTCTGCATTTGATGGTCCAGAGCAATTTAAAAAGAAAAACATACCAAACTAACATGACAAAGCAAATGCGTCTATCTATTACATTAAATATCAGGCTAAATAACAGCAAATTTCCAGTTCTTTCATATCATATATTTTCATGTATTCCAATATCACTTTACTGATACAAATAAACCTGTGACTGGACTGAGCAGGAAACACCTCATTTATCTGACTACAGTCAAAGCCGTCTTCATACTCAAACCCTGCAGCACATAAATTGTACAGTTTGGTGGTAAGCGGAGAACACCTGGAGACCTCAGCTGCTCTGAATATTATATCACACAGACCAAGCAGAGGAAACCTACTGGCAGCTAGTGAACATAAGAAATTTCACAACCACAGACACAGAGCAGCAGTTACACTCAAGAGATAAAACAGACAGATGAAGGGAGAGAGAGATTGAGTGAGTGAGAGAAAGAGAGAGAGTGAGAGATTGGAGGCTAAATTTGGTTCTTGTGTGGAGATGATCTTTCTACGCACAAACAAAAGCAACTCTACATATCTTTAAAGACACAAGGTCATTCAAGCTAGAGATCAGACAGAGGAAAGTGTAGAAAAATAATCATCTTCAAACATTTTTTAGAACATTCAAAGTTAAACATGGAAACATTAAGGAAACATTCTTACAACCTAAAATTGTTAGCTGGGGAGATGTGCCACCTTTAAACCATCCAACCAAAGCAAAAACAAAACCGTGATATTTTACAACTAACCAGCAGTGGAGGGGATGAAATTTACACATCTTTATTCCCCTCACGCTAGCGTGACAGAAGTTGGACGCCTGAGGCTTTGACAGTAAGAGTTTGAGGTAACAAATCGTGGAGGAGTTGAACAGCGGTTTGACCAAAGATCTGCTTCACGGACGAAACCATTTTCCATAAAGACCTGGAATGAGCAGAAAGACTGGGAACATCTAGAGGACACATGAATCTCAATATAGTCTAACTTTAGCTTTCCAAAGCGACGCTGTAAGATAAACATTCCTCCTGGTCACAGAACTGCTCATAGCAGTTACTGAATGTAAGATATATGAAAAGAGGAAACATTTTGGTCACAATAAAAAATTCTGTATTTATTATTGTACTCTGCAAGCCATCTCTATAACATCTGTCAGACTGAATATACTGAACACATTTATAATCGTACAGCAGGAAAAATGGGCTAAATGGCATCAGGCACTTCGAGGCTTCAAAGTTACAAGACTAAAACCAGAAGAGGATTGAGTTTCTTTTTCCATTTCCAACAAAAAAAAGATTCAAATGTAGTGGCTTTCAAAAGTGGGGAGAAACCCAAGCTCATAATTTCTGAAGTGTGTGTGAAGACGTGGAGAGATGACTTATTGTCTTTTTAGCAGTTTGTGGGTCTTTAAAGGGCATGTAAAGTGTATTTGCGAGCAACACACACACACACACACACACAGTGTGCCTTACCTCACCATAACTCATGAAAACACACTGACTCAGACACACCAACAGCTCAAAGCATGAACCCGCTGACCCCAAAACAAGCTGCTCTCAAACTACCTCAACTCATACCTTAAGTAAACCATCACATCACAGTTTATTTAAATACAGTTTGAGTTTAAGCTCTGTAAAGGTTTAATACATAAAGTAATTTCTGTGCCAAACAGAACTGCAAAAGTAACGCCCCATTTGACATTGGTCAGCCTAACAGATAGCCCCGCCCCAAAGTGACACCATTGGTTGAAACTACAGTCTGGCTGGTTAGGATGCTAAAAAAAGATAGTTTTAAAAGTGCCACAAAATCACAGCGTTCACACTTTTCAGAAACAACTGACAAGAAATAGCATCGCTGTATTTTTATCCTACACTGATGTGAATATTTCCTGCACGAGCAGAATAGAGGTTTAGTGTTTACTGTGCAGGGATTTCTTTTAGGGTGTGAAAAGATGAGTGAGAACGCTGGACATTTTTCAGTGAGAAAACTGTTTTCCTGTCTCTTTCTCTCAATGTGTGAAAGATTTGAGCTGCTCCAAGCACAACAAGCAGGACATTGGCTAGATCTGTTACTACAGAACAAGCCAAAGAAACCCAACACAACCTCGTGGAGTTTTGTGGTTTATCCACCATTTCTCCTGAGAAAAAGAAACACTCAAGTAAGTGAATACAAAATTAAGATGGAGAAAGAATAAGACTGTCCAGTTTTTGTTAGTTTTTGCTAATGCACTGGATTTTCTCAAGGCTAAAGTAAAACTGAGAGACATGATTGATGCTTTACCAAGAGGTATCACTGTCTACAACAACTGTTTTGATTCACTGTCACCTTGGAATGAGAACCTAAAGCTTCTGTCTGCAAAATATCGGTCAACAAAACACTGACTGAAAGTCACTCCAGGTTTTAACTTTCAACTTGGCACTGAGTTCCAGTCATGCGATCGTCTCTCAGACAAACACGGCAATGATGCTGTGGTGACTTAAATAACATCTTCAGCTGAAGTGCATGATCTCACAATAAACAACAAACTGAAGAAACATCTCACCTTCTCTGCTGATAATGACAGAGTTCAAATCAAAACAAACATGATTTTCATCTAAATGTTGCACAACTCTGCCACAAAATCCACAAACAGGATCTGTGCTTTAGTGGGGAAACTATAAAAGGATAAAACACAACAACACAGGAGCTAACAATGCTTGAACCAAAAATAAATAAATATCATTAAAGTTGTTTAAAGGTAATTAAGGAACATGATATAATAAAGCAGAACTCAAGAACAATGAAGATGAATAAAAGTTAAACAAATGCTGTGATCTGATCTGACAAAATTAAACTTTATTTGACATGAGACACCAATAAAAAACAACACAGAACATTAGTATTATAAAAACCTTTACACAACAAAGAATGCTGGCAAACCAAAACAAGTATACATGATCTCTGACTACCATAAAACACACAAAGCAAACACATCACATAAAACTATTATACATTCTCTGAACATTTATATATTTAATATATCATACAACAAGTATGGGTGAATCTGCCAAAATGACCGGCCTCTCAACAAGCGTTTAGATTGTTTAAAATTACTTACCAGTTCCAGTCATTGCCTAAAAATGTTCCCAGCAGTCCATGCACAAGACTTGATATGCTAATTTTTGTAGTCAAACAACTATTTAATTGGTGCTGTTTGACAAACAGGAAACAGGTAGTTCCAAACAGGAAGTAGAAACAGAGAAAAGCGGTAATAATTTTAAAATAAAAGACATGAGATTATGACTTTGTCTGTCTGTATGTATGTATATATACAAATATATATATATATATATATATATATATATATATTAGTAAATGAAAATGACAATTATTGGCAAAATTACAAAAACATGTCAAACTGTATCAGACAAATCTAAAAACCTAATTTTCACACAATTTGAAATGTTTTTCCAACAGTGTATTCTGCAGTCCATGAGTGACATTACCTTTAACCCTCTTATCTCACTATTCTTATTTAGGTTAATTCTGCTGTTTATCACTATATTTATTTTAACTGTTTACATCTACAATGCAACGTCTCTGTCAGAGCATAACACACAACAGACTCACCGGCTCACCGGAGCATGTGCAAAACACCAGATAACACAACACAGACATGTGCTGACACACACCATATGTCTTCTCTACAAACTCTCTTCTTTTATGACTCTCTTTCAAGCGGCTGGCAAGAACCCCAAGGGTCACCGTGACCTGCATTTACTGCAACATTAGACCACGCAATAAGCTCGGTGTGCTGGGTTTGTGTTAGCAAACATCAGCTGCAAACTTCCTTTGAGTAATGGGCCGCATGACATCAGCAGAACTCCTCCACATGTGTGAAGTATGTGGCATTCTCCAGATGTCCACTGAAAGAGATCTGCAGTATAACGTCTGTGAAACGTTATATTCATGTCGAGATCATTGAGTGAGCTAATGTGAGCTGAGATCATCAGGATGAGGTTATCAACAGCTTTCCCAAAATAATCTCACGTGAATCCACCAAACACCCGCAGCGCTTCTGAGAGCGACATTTAGGTGTGAAAACATTCACCCGTAATCTGGTTTATCTGACGCTAGCTGTGCTGGTGTACAGCTGCACGATCTGTCATTTTTATTTACCGGATTTTAAAAAATACACTGTGAGCAGAAACTATGAAAACAATAAAGCACACGCTGCAGTTTCTGAACCCTCTGAGCTTTAGATATAATTGAGGTATTTCATTAAAGAAAACTGGGAAACCAAAAACGTGTCTCAATAAAAAAAAATTATTAATAAATTTTTTTAATAAAAAGTTGGGAAAAAGTTATAATTCTGGTTATGTTTTAAATATTCCATAAAGGCCGCTTGGGGACTCCAAAAGGCCACTTTTGGTAGCTAAGAGAAGTAAGGACACCAACTGGTTTGTTGTTTTATACTGTGGTTATCCACTGAAATCTGTGTGAGGTGTAAAGCCACAAGCTTTGCATGTAAATACTGTTGAAGGACTTTTGAAAGGTGTTGGTTTCTGAAATAACAGAGCTTAAACGTTTCATCTCTGGCTTGTGGGTGAGTGGGAGGGAGGTAGCAGGTATTTTGGGTAAGGTGCAGATTTTTGGCAGGAGATCAGACGAAGAGCAATTCAGCATGAAAACGACTAATGACACCAGGAGGACCAGCACAGAGGAACTACATCCTTTCTCTTCTTCTCTCATGTCTTCACAAGTGTTTGTCTTTCATCTGACCTCAGCAGCTGGAGATGATTAAACCATCAAACCATATACAGAGAGAAGTGATCGACTGGAGATCTCAAAGACCCAGCTAACAGTTTTAGGTTGTAAGAATGTTTCTCTAACATTTCCATTAAATAACAAAAACATTTAAAATGATCTTTTGAATGTTTCAGGAAGAATTATGTTGTGGGGTAACAATTATTTGGAAAAAAACATCATGCACACAATAAATTTAAATAGACAATTTGTTGACCATTTGCTAAAGTTTTTCTCTTGAACAAATGTTATTTTATTGATTTAACATGATAGTACAGAACATCATGACAGGTTATCCACATGTTACGGATGGTTTAGTAGCTCTCTCAGTCTACTAGCAGTGACCTTCAGGTTTATTTAAGCTCAAAGTGAGCAGCGAGTTTACAGTATCTGTCAAAACTAACATCCACTAACATTTAGAACAAATTCCCCCCATGAGAATGGAAAGACAGTTTTTATGGTCATTTTAACTGGAACAATAAACATGCCAGAAGCAGCTCAGGAAATGTACACGGCTGGAACCTCCTCACACCTCTCTGATCAGCCCTGATCAGTGTCACTTACTCGCCCCTCTGTTCGTTTTTAATGCCACAGTCTCTCTTCCACTGTCACACATTCAGCTGCAGGTTTCTCTCCAAAAGATAACAAATAAAAGGCTGCTTCCAGGCCTTTGATGGGCACTGTGAGACAGATACAATAATACTATTGTATAATAATTCATATTATTTTAAAATATAATATAAACATAAGACTGGCTTGTCATTTATGTTGGTATAACATTTCATCCCAGCTAACAATTTGAGGTTTTAGGAACATTTCCATAACATTTCCATTAAGTAACAAAAACGTTGTTCTAAGTTGTTGTAAGTTATAAGTTCTGGGAATGTTCAAAACATCATTAAAAAGTTCTACTAACATTACTGCTAGAACGTTTAGAGAACGTTAGCCTCTAACGTATGTTCTGAGAATGTTTCCTGTTAGCTTGGTGACCCCTTGTGGGGTTCAGCCCTCCAGTCTAATGATTACTAATTCAGATCTTTAACTAATACATCACTATCAGATATCACTGTTCCAGATCTGTTCTTTATCTCTGTGTTTGTCATTTCAAGTCTCTGTCTACAACTGACAATTTTAAAACAAGTATTTCACATATCTCATGTATTTCAGCCATATTTAAACCAGTTGTAAACCAAGTCCACAGGCTATTCACTGAACGAATCCATATGAACTGAGAATTTTGTGGGACACTCAAGTGGAGTTAGTAAAGATGGACTAATGTGTGTTGGGCATAATATGGGGTCTAACGGTGCTGATGTGGTTTATGGCGCCGTGAATGTACAAACACAACATGTATGCGGTAGCGAATTCCACCCGCAGCCCTGCCGTCTGGCACCCGAGTCTGTAGGGCTGTTGAGAGGCCGCTTCAGAAAACAGCAGGGTTTTTCCGATGCATTGTGGTCTTCATACGTCCTTCACAAAAAGACAGAAGCAAGACATTTCTATGGTTCAGATGAGGTCAGTGCAGTCGGCTGGTTCCAAAATACAACTGTGGCAGTACAGTTAGTTGGTCATAAAAGCTAATAGCTTAATCACAGTTATTCTCGACTCAGTGTGGGCTGGATTTAAAGAGACAGGTCACCCAAAATGAAAATCTGTTATCATTTACTCACCCTCATGTTTCTTCCAAAGACCACAACAGGTGGAATTTTCATGCTGCTTGTTTGCATACAATGAAAATGAATGGTGAGCAGGACTTTCAAGATGACAAAAAGCACAATAAAACAGTTCATAAAATTGGGCACTCAGTTCTCTGTCTTCTGAAGTCATTTGATCATGAAGTCATATTTGGCAGCCTGCTAACAGAACGCTGGCTAACATTCTCTAAAGGTTTTCTCATATTTATCAAAAACATTCTTGCAGTCAAAATGTTAGTAGAACATTTTTAATATTATACATATCATATATTTCAAAACATTATTCTTAAGTTATTAGTGGAACATTTATAAAAAGGTACAGAATGCTCTTTTAAGCAAACAATAACAGTAATATATCTAAAAAACTGGATCTTTTAAATGTTCATATAACTTTTAAAATAAAATTTTTAACATTTTGTTATCTAATGGAAATGTAAGGGAAACGTTCTTACAACCTACAACCTCATCAAAGATCTTAGCAGTCACTATTTTCTTTCACTGTACTGTATGAAATAAAGTAGCATCAACATTCTGCAAAGCTTTGTGTTCCAGAGAGGAAAAAATCTGAGGTTTGAAATGACATGATGGTGAGTCCATGATGACAAAATTTCCATTTTTAGGGAAGTGTGCAGAGCTCAGCAGAGG
>JAZGTK010006553.1:0-20657 GCA_036877625.1 Ambastaia sidthimunki | reverse complement strand
CTCCTCTTACAGATGTACCCTCCCCAAAATGTCAAGTTCAAAAGCAATTGGTTCCTGTACATGGCAACCAGAACAGCTTGACTTTAAGTTTGCTAATCTCAAGGTTTCACTCAATCTCATTTCACCAACATTCCACATACCAACACACTCATTTAGGACTGTTTAAAACATGTACAGCCTGTTTACTTCCTTACACAAAGCTCTGAAAAAGCAAAAGCTTTATTCGTCTGGGGCACTGACAGGAAATCAACATTTCTGTACAGACATAGTTTTAAAATAACACACCACAATTGGAGACTGTTCTCTTGCCCCACTAAAGCATTCACTCAGATGCACAGAAACGCTTTTGATGGACCGGCTGGCCTGCTATCACAGACGCACAAACATGCACACCTGTTGAGAAATGTGCTGCCAGGCTGTTTATTTGGCAGTTTGTAACAACACTTCTTTCCTCACACGCACACAAAGAAGCACAGGTACACAGTGATAAATACCCGTGACAGACTGCATTAAGAGGCACTGTGTCACTGAACGGCACCAGGCCTGACTGGAGAAAAACCGGACGGCTGTCATACATATTCAACACCCCAAGATCACAAAGGAACTACTCTATCTTTCCTCTCACATACATCAGCCATATGTGAGAGCGCGGATGATGTCAAAAACGCACAGAGAAAGGTCTGAGCGCAGAAACATCTGGTCATTTCCCCCCTGAGTTACTGCATGAAAAACAGATTTACATAAATTGTGCGCAGACTGACACTTCTGCAATACATCATCAATTCAGAGAAACATCAAAACCGACTTGTGAGGATGTTTGAAGGGGTCCAAACTATTTTAAAGGCTTATAAACTGGCAGGTATCAGGTTTTGCTTTAAATCTAATAATGTCAACAGGTTTCTGTGAGTGTCAGAATCAGGGGTTAGAAATATCATTACTTCTATATAAAAACTACTGAAGTGTCTTGAGCAATATACTGAAAACAAAATGTACAGGTGTGTGTGTGTGTGTGTCTGTCTGTTTTTTTAATACATTATTTTCTTCTGTTTTTACTTAGTTTCTGTATAATTTAGTTTTCTTACTTTATAACACAGCACAATATATACACATAACATACACAATAACATACAGTATGATTACACACACTATACTACACTTTACCATAAACTGCACCATACTTAAACTAACACCAAGTTTTACAGGTCAAATTTTAGCACAGGGATTGATGTATCAGGTCTGATATTACTGGCCTCAGGTCTTGCTGCTCACGCGCATATCCTTATAACTGTAAGATTCATGAGAAAACGGCGCTCGCTGCATTATGCTGCATTGTCATGCAGGGTTTTTCTTTTGTGCCATTTGCCAGCAATGCAGTAAACAGGGTCGCAGACAACACTAGCTCATCCATGATTTGTGGATATCGATTTCATTTTTATCAAGCTAACACGTTTTGTTTAATCTTCTGCTCACAATGGAAATCCAAATTCAGACATCACGCGTACATCATCATCAGACAGACAATATTATAAAGTAAAAAACTTTAAATCAACAAAGTAAAATTCACAAAGCATTGGGCCAAATCAGTCGCCAGGCCACCGGGATTTCTCTCAGTGCTCCTATTGGTCAGTCTGGGCCTGACTACTGAGTTCTGGGCTGTAGGCTGGGCTGTTGAATTTTTCTTTTTACAAAAATTAATTTATGCACATTGTGTTTAAGCAAGAAGTGATTCAGGTTAGGAAACAGCAGATCTCTAGACCTGAGAAAACCTCTAATTCAAGCTTGAAAATAAAAAAAAAAATACTGAAACTGAAAATACCAAGTCATTTTCACTATAAATATGTTTAGTTTTTATTTGTTCTGTAGAGCACATTTAATATTTATTTTTCTTTCTGTCTTTGTTTTTACTCTTACTCTTTTTCTCTTTAGTTTCTCTTCTAGTTTGTTCATAACAATTCGTTATGGTTTTCATTAACAATAGCAATTTTAGAGTGTGTGTTATCATCTACCCAAAAAACATTTTGATGAGGTGGAAAAATGATGGAACCAAAGACTGGAAATAAGGAATTCAGCTGCAATGGAAGAAGATAAATAATAACAAACTAGGTCAAAACCTCAAATGCGACTAAGAAATGGGGGGCTGTTAGGATGTAGATCTAAGCAGTGCTTCTGTAACAAACCCACTATTGGTGTGTGTGTCTCTGTGTTTATAAGGGTTTGTGTGTAAGCTTCTCCCCATGCACAGACACAAGACGGGGTTTGTATTGTTACTTTTGTGCTTGGTCTTTTTGAGTGGGGCGGCAATTTGGTTAGCAGTGACAATAATACTACATCAAAGCGCAGAATCAATTCCACAACAAAGGCTTTGTAGTCTAAAACCAACAACTAGGGGAGACAGCCCGGGTGCCTTATGTGTGTGCGTGAGGCGTGTGCTTTGAGAACGCATCTGTGCGTCCTCACACGTTTGGATTGTATAGTATTCAGGTTGCATTTTGCAAACACTAAATGTGTTTTCTGACTAGCAAACACGCGAGTTCTGTTTGCACGTGTGGCTATTATGGCTCTGAAGGTGCGATCAAGAGGAATTTCATTTCACAGGTGAAGTGGGAACTCCATCTAAAGTGATTGGAGCATGTCCATGCTTTCGCCATTGTTGCCGTGGAGGTCCTTGGGAGGGCGGTTAAAGGCAACAGAGTGCAACAGGACACAAACGTATAACACACTAAGGCCGAGCACTTAGCTGGCATATGGCCACAATGCAGAGACAGAAAAAAGAGGCAGAGAGAGAGAGGCAAGTAGAGAAAAAGAAAAAGGCAGGCAGATGCACAGAGAGAGAGAATGGCAGAGAGAGGCAGAAAATGACTTAAAACATGGAAAATGGGCAAAGAAGTGCTTCACATAGAAAATGGCAAAGAAACAGAAATGAAAGTGACTGATCTTCCATTGATCTGTGAAGTATAGCATGGCCAAGGTTCCTCTATTTTTCAAAAATGAAACAGCTATAGGCGACTGCTAAGAGAAAACCTAAAAAATGTCATCCAGGGACATGAAAGAAACCCAGAGGGAAATATTATTGCACTTTTACACCAGAGGAGATATGGACTGTGTTCTTACTCCAGCAGAATACAGTTTTCAAACCTGTTTTAGATGACTAAATACAGTTACATTCACACAGTTCAGTTAATAACAAGTGGCAAATGCATGTCTCTTGTGTGTCTTGTGTTTTGTGCATGTGTTTGTTGTGTGTTTAACTTACAGAAACAGAGAAATGAACTGTGTTTCACCCTAATGTTTTCTACTGGAGCTGATCCAATCAAATGATGCTCACCACACGCAGTTATAAATAAAACAAAGGCAAGCACAGCCACTGACTTGATGGAAAAACTCACACCTCACACATAATAAGCTGGACTTATTAAATTACTTTGTGCCAATACTGATAAAAATGTCACAAAGATTGTGGTATTAGACAGACCTCATTTGCAATTTCTTTCTATTTTTCTGAGTGAACCGAGGAAATGGAAAAGAAAAAATATGTGAACATGATTATTTTTTACCTTTTTATGGTCATCTTTAAATATGCTGGCATTATATAGACAATGCTTCTTGTGAAAAAAAATTGTTTTTTCCTCATTGATTATAGACTAGCATTGATTCCAGTTAGCTTCATTAGCACTGGAATTCACACACTTTTTCTACCCTGCAATGTAAATGTTTACATTGGGCCCTCAATAAAGTCATTTTATTAACAACTTCAAAAATCAAAGAAACATTTTTGCATTTATGTAGGCTGCTTCCTCAATGTTCTAAAAATGTTTTAGGTTCTGGATGCGGCATAGATGTCAAAAGACCAAAGCCCAAACAAGTACTGCAGGATGTGGGGCAGAATGAGAGAAACAGAGTAAACCAGAGTCTCAAGAGCTCTTATTCCCCCTGGAGACGTTCAATTTCAGCCTGAGTCTGAGAGGAAGGAAAGAGAAGAGGCCGATGCCGGACGGCCTGCACCTTTGTCAAATAAAGGAGGAGGGATGGCAAAATAATAGTGATAAATGTCATTGCGATAGAGGCCAGTCAGACACTACATCTTAGCACAAACACTGCAGCCTGAACTATTGTTAGACGGACAGATTTAGAGAGGCTGCCCTTTACTGGGGACAGAGGCTGGATGAATGTAGAGGAGAAGGAAAGAAGCAGTCGACCTTTATTTATTGAGACAAAAATTGCAGTACAAATCAGGTAACATCGTTTTCTGAAAAAACGGATGGGCGATCAAAGCGACCGGTTACAAAAGCAACGAGTGTACTGAAGAGCAAGACTTCAAGCATCCTCCATATAATTCAATTCATTAGGCTGGAAGTTTTTACCTGATTTACAGCTCAATCAGCAGATTTTAATGTCTCGTGTCTGACTGAAACACAACCAATATGGCATTGCAAAGTCCAGGGACTTCATAAAGGATACTGGCATGTTATCTCAGCCCAGGCATGTTTAAAATAAAATAAATTGTAAAAGAAGTATACAGTGGCCCCCAAAACAATTGAGCACTTTCATCACATTTAAAAAATGTATTAATGTATTAAATAACAAAATAAACCAACCAAATCATCATTTATTTGCAGATGACAAATGGTTTGCTTAATTTATTATAAGGGCCATGACTGTATACTGAAATAATGAACTAATTACTATATTATTTTAATGTTTTCATTCATAAAGAAACTCTATAACTATTGCTGCATAACTTGCCTTTACGCCTTTCTGCATAAAGCACAAAAATAAAGTGCAAAATAAATTACAGTAATTTATAGACTGGTACCATCAAACACACTTAAACGTTAAATATATTTCAATCCAAAATTACACTGTTTCTACAGTCAGTTACTACAAAACCATACAGTAATTGAGCAATATATATATAAAGACTGGACTTTGTTTTGGAAACCACGGTATTATTACAGTAACAATTACTATAGTAACTATGACATTTCTGCAGAAACTATAGGGCTAATGGTACATTTGCAGGGTAAATGCGTTTTGTGCACCTTTCAGAGTGAAATCTCCAGTGTTTTTACCTATTCTACTAGGACATGTAAAATAAAATTCCCAATTAGCCTGTGAATATGTTAGAGAAGTGAAATAAAAGCCTTGTATTAATATTCATCAGATTCTGTTAAATGATTCATTCATTATAAAACCTTTCCTAGCAGCTCACAGTGAGATGGAGCTGAGTACTATTAATTATACTATCATAACGAGCCCAGGGCACAAACTAAAGCCGTTCTCATGGGGGCTTTTGGAGATCAGAGCGAAATCAAATTTCCCAGAAACACACCTCAAGCTCAAAGACACTGAGAGACAGCCTTGTGTGTACATACACTTCATCTGTAGTATCTGACACACATACACCAATACAGCAGACATTCATTACAGGGGTTCTCTGATGTACTGTAGGACTTCGAGCATTATAGTAGAGCTGGCAAAATAAAAGCATTTATAATTTAGAAAAAGAAGCCCTTAGTATTTCCTTTTCTGCTGTGGAAAGTGTTCTGGGATTTTTTTACCATAATGCATTTGGTCAGATAAAATTGCTACAGTAACCACAAATTTTGCACCAGTCTTGGTTTTCCAAACTCCACATAATTCACTTTTTTGGTATTAGCATTACAATATTTAAAGGTTTTGCTTGATTTCCATCTTGTCAGCACATCTGAGTGTCCTGAATTTAAAATTTTAGAAAGGTAATATGACAGAAACACAAAACATGACTTAATATGACCCTACAAAATAAAGGACTTTTATAAATTCCCTCAGAGCAGATTTTTTAAAAATAAATTAATACTTGCATAATATGTATTGTTGCTCCTAAAAGTATTTGCACACTTAAGTCACAGTTAAAAATATATGAATGTCATTACATAAGATGATTTAAGATAAGATTTAACAACTGATCTAAACAAGTGACATTTAAGTTACATAAAAAACACATTTTAAGCAAAACATTTAATGATAGAACAATGTAAACAATTGATTTACTAGGTATAAAGTATTTTAGACAAAATATTCAGTTCTTTTGCCACAATGTACATTTCCATGTTAACAGCACTTTGATTGGTGCTCTAGAATTATGGGCTGTGTAGCTCTTCACTGACAACTGACAAAAATAAAAAGTTGAAACCTTACTGATTTGTGGCTTATACTGAAGCATTTATCATTGCTTAACAATCACAGCGCTTTCTTTTTGTTCTGAAAGGCCTATACATTATTGTTAAAAATCAATTTCTCTATGGTCGAAACAAATAGGATTTTAACATTGGGAACTTCACTGTTTGCCTCTATTGCTCCACTGGGTATGCTAACACATTGCTTCCGTCACTTGTTAATGCTGTATGATGTGTCTGCACACGTTCTATTGCTTTTGGAGAGACTGGTCTGTTAAATGCATTGTAATCCTGGTGATGTCAGAAAAAAATTAAGCATTATTATCAGAATCAGAGTCAGAATGGAAGCAGACAGGAAAGGAGTATGGGATATGAAAAAATAAGGTTTGAATTTATTCACTAAGAATGTGGACACACTACAAAATGTCTGACAAAAAAAAACATACTGTAGTGAACTACACAGGAAACAGGCAGCAAATTCTTACATAGATTCATGGAGAGAGTTGGTCAATAGCATAGCTGGCGCAAGACTTGTGTGTGTTATCTGAAATATTTTTAAGAACCCTCCAACAACATCTACTGTATTATAATGAATTATTTTCAATTGCTTAAATTGTTATTTTATTAGGATTCTTTTCAGATAATTTTCAATGACCATCAAGGAGAAAGATGTTCTTGGCAGGAGCTAACCAGGCCAAGCCATCCAGCCAAACCCTGAATCCATGGGCACTACACACCCAGAGTATCTCTATATCCACTTAGTGTGTGTGTGTGTGTGTGTGTATGTGTGTAAATCAAAGGAGAACACACCTGACAGATTATGCCAGAAAAATCGAGAGGTGGGGCAGAGACAGAAACAGTCAGAATGGGAGAGAGAGATATATATAGAGAGAGAGAGAGTAAAACTGTGTCCTTCCTTAATGACAGTGCGCGTCGGAATTCAACCTCTGTTGGCATGGCAACACTGACAAGATGGCACACAAGACCTCACTGAATGAGCCCCCCTGAGCATCAAATCAATGGCTACACAGACGGGTGAAAAAGGCACGGAGAACGACAAGAAAAAAAGTAAAAGCACAAAGTGAATAACAGGGGAAGGTTAACTATCGCCCTGTCAAATAAACCGGAGATTGGGAGGTTGGGGCCCTCTGTTTGAGCAGGCGGCCCGTTTCAGGAGGGGATAAACTGTGAAAAGAAGAAAAGCACTGGTGAACATGTAATTTATCCTGTAATAACGGCCAATTAGATGCTGCTTTCTCAGTGGCCAGCAAGGTAACCAATCAGATTAAAATTGCCTTGGCAAAAATTCTGGAGGGGAGGGTGCCTTTATCACAAAGAAAGATTACAGCTTCTTTTATTACATGCATTACTGAAAGCTGAGGAACTGACTGTGCTGACCTTGGAGCTTCATGACACCATGCAAGTGTGTGTATTTGGTGTTACTGACAATGCAAAGCTGCACACATCCCATGATGACGGAGTGTGTCATTTTGATTGGCTAATGACTGTCCTAATGCCAGGCTATGAGTCATTGGGTCTTAGACTATGAACAACCATGAATAAGTATCAATGCTGCCCACGGCATTGTGGGAGTTACAGAGAGAGAGAGTGAGAGACAGAGAGAGAGTGAGAGAGACCGACAGTGTGCAAACAATAAGAGAGAAAATAAAGACAGTGCAACTGAATAAAAGAATGATAATGTAGTTTTTTTATATGTAATAATGTAGTTTTTTTTCCCAAGCCAGAAATCAATGAACCACAATCAAGGTTTTAGCTTAAGTCACAGTGTTGGCAAAGATAGCAGTAGATAAAGTGAAAATTACAGAATCCATCACCTGATGTAGTTCACAGGATACACAGAAATGCCTGCTAGCACCCGACAGTACAGTTTCTCTACAGTGATCTACAGTGTTTTATTTATAGTCAGTGTATGGGACAAGTTTTATTTCCCTAGACGTAAACCTCACATACAGTAAATGCAACAACCGCTATGTTTACATTCAACCTAATAATCAGAATGACAATTTAATTCTATCTATACATGATTCATTTGGAATAATTTTTTTTGTTTTTTTAAATTTGGTTTTACAAAATCTGTGTGTGTATCAGTGTGACATTGCCTTTAAAATGTTGTATAAAACAGAAACAGATTGAGCTACACAAACACAAATGAACTTGTGAAAATTTGTCTATCTGTATCTAATGTAAAACCACGTCTTAAAGGTAGAAATCGACAGACATGCTAATTTTATTACGAGGTGGACAGAGGCGTAGCCGTTCTAATGATCTTTAAAACACTCGTTTAGCTTCACACTAAGTACTGCAACAGGCTATTGGAAGGACACAAGGGATGATTCAAATAAAGTATTAACAAGTCTGCAAGTGCAATGAACAGCAAGCCCTACCATTAGACAAGCTGTTCCTTTCTTGTTTACAAGCTTGTAGTAATCACACATGAGGCTTGTAAAGCTGCCAGTTTGTTCAAGCTCAGGGTGTGTAACACCTGCAGTAAAGCACTGGTGCTTCCACCTAACACAGCTAAGAAAGGCCAGCTGTATCACCTCAGCTCAGTTTAGACTATTTTACTGCAAAAACTCCTTGTTTGGCTCAACTGGTGGAGTACGATGCCTTGCAACGGCTGGGTTGTGGGTTCGATTCCCATACCTTGAATGCACTCTAAGTTACTTTAGATAAAGTGTCTGTCAAATGCATAAAAAACCTTACACACTTTGTCTCTCTCACTCTCTCCTTATTGCTCTTTTCTTTGTTTGGCATCCTTTGTGCCCCTTCAAAGTCCAGTCTCCAAACTCCTGCTTCCTATTTAGTCTCTCATTTATCTGCACAAGGTATGTGTGTGTGTTTGTAAAGCATTTTCCTACCTTTATTCTCTCCTGCTTCCTACGCTAATGAGTTTCCCTGCAAATTGTGAGTTAATTACACACACACACACACTTGTTTGTCAGCTCTAAGAGGAAAGCATGTTCAGACACTTTAGATCAAATAAACATGCACTGAACGCGAGGCTAAATTTATTACTTTTGACTAACTGGAGTTTTTGAAGCTTGTACTGTAGATATTTACTCACAAGCACACACGCAAACACGCTGTACCCGAGAGACCTGCCATAGAAATGAGACATTGATTTGTAATTAGAAGCATTCGGTCATAAAATCTGTGGACTAATTAAAGAAAGTGAACTTAATGACAAACATTTACATATTCTTCCTGTGAGCTGCCCGCTCCACCAGCGGGCATTAATCACAGCCTGCATCCACTGAAACAAGAATGAAAAATCAACATCGGCTAGATATATCAACATTAGGGCTAAAGTATTATGACGTGTGTGTGTTTGTGTGAACATGTGTATGGCAATGGTAATGACATTTCAGAGCAGGGCCCACAAACCTACAGGGTAAAACCTGGCACAAGCGATAAGCTTGAGGGAAAGAAACATTACACGTTTATTATTTTGCTCAGTTGAATAAGAAATTAAAGTTAAACTCACATCTGAAAGTGTTTCCTTAAACAAGAAATCTTTGTAGTCACGCAGGCCTGTTTATGTAGTTACTGTTTAAGCTCTATGGGACACCAAATATTTAAAAAGGACAAAAGGGACAAAACTGTGCTACCCAACCGAACGGCAAAATGCGACCCACTGGAGAGCGAATCCATTTACTTGTGCAATCCACTGCCAGTGTGGCACACACAGCATCAATCAGAAACTGATTCACACTTACTAACACTGTTTCATGCAGGTAAACACTGTGAATCAGAAATAGTTCCTTTTTTGTAGTTTAAAAAGTGGTTGTGCTATTGTTTTGTTAACAAATTTCATTTTGATATTTTCTCATATAATGCAGCATCATTTAGACATTTTTAGCTGCTCAAATACCCCTTCAACAGTGCCCAAATGCCACTGTATCTTGTGTTATATTGCATATATTGATATACATACAGTACATGTACATGGCTGAGGTTGATATATCACAGCAAAGATTGCTGGCCCACCTTTAACATGAATGTTGACACTTCACATGGCACAACAAGACTATAATAGATTACGTTTCAAAAGCCAAAACTGGCCATCAGAACAGAGAAAAAATACACACACAAACACTCAGTCTAACAAGCTTTGCACACACTTCCCAGTCCATTTCTCCAGGATAACAGAGAAACCTAAAATGCTGCTGAGCTGACGTAAATTGTATCTGACAAAGCCGGTACCAAGGGAAGCCTTTTCTAAGCTCCATCTTTCTTCTGTTTCCAGTTCCTTCTGTAACCCTCTCTCTCTCTCTCTCTTTCTCTCTAAACCACCTGTTGCTCCCTGTAACAGCTTTCCATTTTCAAGCTTCTGCTTGTCTTAAAAGAGATTGCTTTATCCACAGGTCCCAGATAAAGTAAATTGCCTTTGTCTGCTTTCGAATGCATGGCATGAGAGACCCTGGAGGGAAATATGATCAGAACCGGGCACCGAAAGCAACACATGCAGATATCCCGACACGCACCCGCTCCACGCTGGGTCTATTTTAATCAGCGGTTCATTTTGATGCCACGATGATAATATAGCTCACAGCAGGAACCAGCAAACACGCACACAGGTGTTTAAAATGTCTTTGATTGGAAAAGTGGATCAGTAATGAAAATGAGGTAGAAGTTCTTTGACATAAATTAAAGCCCTCGGAGGACTATGAATAAAATGGACAGACGACTTTCCTTTTTCGTAGCAAATTAACCGTAACGGGGCAAATACGCTGAGAGTGAATCTTGCCTGCCGGCAGCGTCATTTATTTGTATGAGGCTCCTTTATTAGCATAGAAGAATTATGCAAATCGGGCAACGGTGCAAACACCCGAAAAATTAGCGCAGAACACAATTTGCACGCCGCAATTACCCAACCTGCAAACCTGTTGCGAGCGCTCCGGTGTAGAAGGTGCAGCAGACCAGGATCTGGAATATTTTGAAGGGAATGTTGAACCGGGGGGTATGAATCAGCTCTTTAACATTCTAAAAAGTGTCGGACTGCACACCGTGTCTTGCTATATGCTTGCTTATAATGCTCTTAAACATCATTTGATAAATTACTGCTTCTATAATCATTGGAAACTGCATTTACATGAAAACAAACATCTGTCCACTCACTGCAGGAGATGATAGCACTAAGCTAAATGCACCAGGCAAATATGGGTGAGCTTCATTAATAGACCAGTACATAATAATTAATTTATATATCAAGAAGGTATGTGACATTTTTTAGAAACACATAGTACTGTGCTATTCAGCAAATGGTTAAACTGAATAGTGGGTGGTTAGTGAATTAATTGGGTTTATGTAATGAAATAAAGCAAATAAGAGCAGCTATTTTTAGTGAAAGACTGTTTAGTAAATTTGCCCCATTTGCATAATGCAATCATGGTATAAAACTGCATCAATATGAAGCACATTTTCTATAGTGATAAGGCATTTGTTTTAATATAAATGAAAATACTTCAACACACAACAGTTCTGCTCTAATCCCAAGTGTAAACAGATCTCATGAACAGTCTTGATCATGAATAACCGAACCACTTAATTCCAAATAGTGAAAACTCGACTCTCTGTCCTAAGGGCTACATATGGTTTGCTCAAGATGGCCAGCTTGTTTGCTCCTTTCTTTCGATTGTAATGCAATGTGATTGGTCTAATCATCCCCCGTGGTGCTGTTCGGCCGCTGAACAGTGTTCCTGAAATAGACCAGCGTGCCGTCTAAGGTCTGTGTCTTTCGACCGTTCGCTGTGAATTATCTGAACATTACGACACTAATAACCACAGTGGGCTAATGGAGACAGATGAGGAACCAGAATGAGCTGATGAAAATAGTTTTGTTTAACGATTGGAGCCGGACGCCTTAACGACACAAGACGTCTCCATCCCAAGTTATTAATTTGTCTCGGGGACACAAAGTAAAATAGTTTAACTGACATTTTATGCACCGACCATGTCCTACAGTTTTCTTAAAGTAAAGATGAATAATAAAGGCTCCATTATCAGGTAAGTGTTTTAAATTACACATCAAGGTTGTTGAATTTCAGGCTCTCCTCACAGAGGTCCCAAAGCCCCTTTGTGGAAGCTGGTCTGTGGAGCAATTGTTCTCTGGTTGTTTATCAATGAATGACAGAACTCTGTCAAGCCGGCTCAAACCCACAAGGATTCTGATAGGTTTTGTAGCCAACTTTGATAAAGTAAGCTTGAATACACACAAGTGCAAATAAGATTTCAGACATCAGGGACAAATTTCTCCTTTGTGCTCCTAATGCAATGCTCTCGCAAAAATAATTAAAGGTGCACTAAAATAAATGCATATCATAGCCCTGTCCCACATGCCACCCTCAGGCCTTGTGCGCTTCCTCTGAGTCCACACTTTAATGACATAAGTTATATAAACTGTGGGGCAGAAGTTCCACATAGGGGGCGCTAATGAGCAGCCACCTGAATCATACAATGACAAACCTTTGGTCTTGTGGACCTCACATTTGGGACACGGCCAGCTAGCCTGATTCTATTTACTTTTGACATTTAACCTATTACACACTTATTTATTCTCTATGTTACAAGGTACAGTAAACACACCATTTCACTCTCTTCTTTGAGTTTTTCAAAAACCTAGAGTGATGTTAGGTCTAGTAACACTGGAAGACCTTCAGCTTTTACACAAAGAAGCTTTTTATTTGCCAACATAAAGTGTTAAAAACATTAAAGGGACATTTCATCATGTGACACAGGGCTGAAGAAGCTTAAAATCTAGCTTGATCACCAAGGTCAAGATTGTGCTTTTTAATACTGACCACAGGAGCCAGTGAAGTCCCTGAGTTAGGCATGAGGAGTCAGCACTTGTCTCAGGCTGGCTGTGTGATTATTAAGACAAATCTTGTCCATTAGCACAGTTATTTTAACATGTGGAGGGTGAAACAGTGAGATTGATTCATAGGCTTCACAGTGCACAGATCTGTGGAGAAGACTCACGGGGCAGCTCATTGTTTATTAAAGGTAAATTAACACACATAGTGGTTTGGTTCCAACAGAATGTGTCTGAAGCATCTGAATCAATCTGACTGCCATGGCTGAGATGTTTTGCAGTGTGATACCAGAGCTGAGGTAATCATGGAAGATTATTGATTAAGTGAACATCTATGAGACTTTCACAAGGGACATGATTAAGATTCAAGGTCCTGTAAGCACATTTTTGGAACACCAGCTGTAACGCGTGTCTGATATCTGCCAGATTTAATTGAAATGGGTGTGCTGAGGAATCACACCTGTTTCTGTGATAGCCTTTGGCCCTGTAAAAAAGTAAATAAGAATCAGGGGAGCAGCTCACTTTTTTTAACCAATCAGAAAACTTTGATAAGCAGAACCACTTCTGATTGGCTATCGTATTGCAGAGTATATTAACATGTTTATTGATGTGTTCAATTTAATAATTAATCTGTCATAGGTTAATCACTAAATGTCACAAAATTACAAATAATAAATTTGATGCATTGTGAACCAGTCCAAGCTGGTTTATTGGTCTTAGCTAGTCCTAATTTAAGATTGTCCAGATGGTCTCTCCAGCCTGCCCAAACTGGTATTTAGCTGGTTTAGCAGGTCAGCCGACTGGTCTCGCAACCGCTGGTGTACTCACTGCCACTCTAAAACCAGCAAACTAAACAAGGTCTAAACATCCATAAACCTGACTTTGAGATGGACTCTTACACAAATGATGAAGAGATGCCTGTGAACTAGAAAATAAAAATATAAAACCCAATGACCACCCATATGATTATTATGTGGACATCACACAAATAAAACCATTCAGGAACATAGCTTGTGACAGTATAATGCTGGCTAATAATGGACTTTGTTAATCCCAACACTGATTTTTTCAGGTTAGGCTATCACTAATAATGCCGTCTCCCTCCATACACTGAAACTACGGGAAAGGCTAAATCAATGTCTGCAGGACAAGAACTGCCTTTAGAAAAATCATAATTGAATAACTATGAATGAAACTAAGCAAAGTAAATGCTAAAGTATTCAGTTCATCAGGTTTTGTAAATACAATCTGAACATATTTCATAATAAACAATTTCTCATCATATAACTTATCTGATTATCATTATTGTGTGATTATTAGTGTATTGCTATATAGGCTACTGTTATAGCTACCCAACAGGCCAGATTACAATTACATTTCCTTAAACAATATTACAATTACATTTTCTTTAAAACTTACTGAAATGTAAAAAATGTAAAAACATTTATCTCCGCATCAGGGGCCTTCTACAACAACATTTAAAATCTGAACAAATTCACAGTTTTTACCTATATTTGGATTATTGGCATTAAAAACTAGCCATTAAAAGCTCTTTTAAAGTACTTTTAAAAGTAACAAAGACTGAGGATTATTGTTTGAGTTTGTAATAAAAAAGAATTTTTATTTATAATTGTGTTTTTATAACTAAACCAATATTAGGCACACAGGGTGCTTGTTTTATATTTCTGCTTTTTATTTACAGAGCCCTTCAGCTGTACATCTGAAACTTTCCTGTTGTCATGGCGATCAGTCTTATTTTTCAGTCATGCAATGAGGATCAACAATCAACCCGCATGACTGCGGCTCCCGTGTATGAACCCTTACGCTTTAACACACCTTGCCCCCGCTACGGGCTCACGAGGGTTCGTGCGTCTGCGAGATGCCTGTGGTGGTGCTTTTTCAGCAATAAAAGTGAGGGCTGAACTCTTGTTCGAAACTCAATATTGCTCTGACCTTCTTCGCACAAACAAAACCTGCCAGCGTGACGGGAAGATTGAACAAAGTTACCCACAACATCCTGTACAGCATCCAAATCCTGCTGACTACACAGACCCAAATATTTGTCTTTACCTTCTCTGTATGGCTCTTATTGTCTCGATGTGTGATGTAATCTCTAGCCCCGCCCACTATTTCTCTGACAGTAGCTCCTTTTCTCCTGTAACAGCTTTCATAAATGGTAGGTGAAAGGTGCCTCACCGAAGGTAATAGCACGCCTAATCAAATTTCCCCCGCTGAGGAAAGAACGAGAGAATGTAATAAAGGAAAAAAAGTGGGAGATGGAGCGGATCGACCTGCCTTGCTGTCCGTCCACACAAAGACTTCGTCCCTCTATCACAGATGAAGGGAATGAAAAAATGGGAGAGAATGTAAAAGCAGGGACTGGAAGACAGGTCACACATGCTGATAGAAACTGATCCAACACTGGAGTAATGAGAATAAGAGGAAGAATGAGAAATAAAAGAGAGCAGGACAATGCTGTAGATATCTGTAAAACGTAGAAGGAAAATAATACTTGAGCAATGAGAGATGAGACAGAGGAATATGCATCATATGCAGAAATCTCACTGGGCCTTCCTTTGTCTTCTTAAGAAGTGCCTACGCCAGCTGGGGGGATTAGAGTCCGGGTCGATCCCAAAAGACCTAGATTAAAGCTAACATGCTTTTATTTAGTCCTAAACTCCAGGTTTTAGATCAATGCCAGACTGGATTAAGCAGAAATTTGCCAATTGACATGGCTAGGGAATCCCTGTTACAAAGGCATCTGGTAACTCGATTAATATTCAATTCAATTTCACGATATCAAGATAAGGGAAGGCAACTTTCTATTTGTCTGTTTTAAGTGAGTTTTGCTTCTTTTTTGGGGTTTTACTGGATTTATTGAAGATTATCTGAGTATTCACAATTTACATACAGCAGAAACAAGAAACGCATACAATTAAACTGTATAAGCAACACAGACTGCTTCAAAAAACATTTAATAAAAAATAATAATATGATTATTTATATTATCATTTACTCGCAATCATTTAGCAAATCCAAGCACATACTTTGTTTTATGTAGCAAAACAGGTACATTTGTGAAGAATATCATGGCCACTTTTTTCTATATAGTAAAAGTAAATAGGGACTGAGGCTGTCAGATGCAAAAATGACATTAAAGTGAAAGAAACCACAGATCTGAAAGCGAGTACAATTTCCTTAGAATGTAACATTTGGGTGAACTACTTATATATATTTATTTAATATTTCAAAGCTTGACCCAGGATATCACATTCTGACACGGTGACAAACTATAGAAGGGCATATTTTAATAAATTGATGATATGCTATTTAAACCTCTGAAACTGGAATAAAATTCATTTTTACTGTAGTGCTTTGACCTATTTTGTGCCCATAAGTTCAGCTATATACTGTAATTCAAAGAGCCAAAAAAAGATAAGCCTTCTAAAAAACTGCTTTGAAATCTGTTTATATCACTGCTTGTGTCTTAGCTCATGGCCACAGATTCCCCTTCTCATTGTTGTTACAGTCCTTTTATGATCGTTCTTAAGGGACCCCGGATTCCCACAAATATACTCTTATAAGAATTTTATTGATACAGCTGTCCAAATGTCTAAAAACAAAGCAGAAAAGCTGGGTTATTAATGTTTTAGTGTGCTGTTGTTTACACTATTTGCTTGTCTGCCAGATTTTTAAGAGTATCCTAGGAAACCCAGAAAATCAAAGGCTGTGTTTAAACCTGGTGTTAATATCTCCCTCAGTTGATTTTTACAAGTTCATATTAAGTGGTCAAATTGTTTACACCTGGCTGATAGTAACTTGGGGTCTCCAATGTGGCTCTTATGACTACTTGCGATTGGATTACTACAGAGATGTTTCTGATTAAGTAGTTATGTAGTCGTGAAATATGTCAGAGTGCTAATGTGTAAGTGTGTTTATATTGTGTATCAACTGACACTTACAACACCAAGATCCTTTGTAACATTTTGTTGGGCACCCTGTTCACACCTGTATTTAATGGTGACCATCTGTGGTTGGACCATCTAAAACTGATGTCAACAGGATCATGGATCCAAAGGAAATCCAAACTCATTCACTTAAGTAAAGATCAGCAAGAATTATGTTCTAAAAGCAAATATTTAAATGTTTAAATTCTTTTCAAGAACTATTTTGCTATGATAAAATTAACCAAAGAAAAAAAAGAAGAAAACATTTACAAACTGTCTAATTGCTAATCCAGACAAGGTGCATGGCACTATGCAAAAGGCCTGTTTACTCGGGTGTTAGATTTTTGTGCTTCCGTGCTAAGCTTGACAGCCCTGGGCTTAATCTTCTAAGTTTACAGACCTCCACCAAACCGCATTTAATGCGTAAAATTACACCTGTCAATGCAGAGCCCAGTTCATTAATGCTATTTCCAGATCTGTAAAGAAATGCGATTATGAGCATGATGACACACAAAGACTGCAAATCCACACTTAATTACGACCAACGTTTTTTTCTTCTGCATCCATCAACACAGTTTCCTATTTTCCAGATTAATTTAAGCATGCAAATAAGATTCGGAAATGGACGGAACAACTTTTAGGCCCCCTCGGATCACTGATTTAATATTCTTGTACTAATAGGAAGGAAATTTAGATTTGTTGTTAACTATTTTCTATCAGACAAGATTAACATGACAAGACAGCCGCAGCATTAAACGGAATGCTGGTTTTACCCCACAGCTGTTTAAACAATGTTCAATTTGTCCTATCTTGGATGAGACGTTTAAATATATTCTGAGTCTGTTTTTTGACTTCTAACAACTTCAAAGTAACTTTCTAAAGTCCATCACATGGTATTAAACCTTCTTTTAATATCTCAGTTGATGTCCAAGGCCTCTAATTCTAATCCCAATATTACTATTTAATAAGTCAGACTCGTGGGTTCGACTTAAAAACATATTCAACATATACTGTACTGTACAGTGGCTTCAAAACATAAAATAAAATCACCGCAAAAGATACTAGATGCGCTAGAAAAATTAAGCTTTAATTTTCAGTGCAATTCTTTAATTACTTTGAAGTTAATCAACTCCATAAGGTCATGTTCAGTGGATGTACAGTATACGTTCATATATAAACATGGCTTAAAACTCCGATCCATATTTTTTGCCTCTCTGTCGTCATCTGTGAAATAAAATTTCAGGTTAGTTTGAATACTTTTATTTATGTCTGTTGAGGTCAAATGAAGCCAAACTGACATTTCCTGGAAAATTGGTCCCGACAGCTGAAATTATAAATCATTATTAGCTCACTGTTGTGAATGTGGGTAAGGTTAGGAGACCATTGTGAACACTGATCTGTTATATACTTGCTCAATAACCGATTTATTTGAGCTTTAAATATTGAAATATTTTTAGGGCAAAACTGTATACTTTACACATTCCCCAGTATAAAAACAGATCCAGTTTCATAGATCTTTTTGACTTGATGCACATGAGAGCAACAGCAACTGTGAAGGAAATTTGTTGATTGGCCACAGCTTAAGTAAATGTGTCAGGCCAGGCTTTAGATGAAAAAGATGATGGAGAACTGACCTCAGTCCATAGCTGGACTCCTTACGGCGGCAATGCAGGGTCACGACCCTATGACCTTCTGTTCTCACGTCCTGACTAACCATCCAGAGCGTGGGGTTGCTGGGTCGGGCTCCGAGGAATGCCACACCATCTTTTAACTTCACCCTGCAGCGAGGAGAAAAACTGAATGTTTTTACACTAACACAACACAATGAAATAACAAAGAACAATAATTTAACATTTACCAATCTTGTTAGTACATTTTTACATTTATTAATACAGTTTTTACATTTTAATCTTTATAAATTAACAAACAATATACTATAAACGAACATAAATTAGCAAGAAGGTATATGGTAAATTTATAAATTAACATTAAACTAGATTACTAGTTGAAGCCAACTGTTGATTATTGTTAGTTCATGATACCTAATGCAATAACTAATGCTAACCAATTAAACCTCTTTGTAAAGCGTTACCAGTTTTACATTCAATAAGCACAATAAATAAGAAACGCAAGTAATAATTGAAAATTTGCACTCTGCTCATGTCTATCATCTCAGCATGGAAACATTTTGTTTCCTGCAAACCGTCATTGGTTCATCCATTCCTTATTCACAATATTAATAGTTAATATCACATAGTGTGCAGTACAAGACAAAAGTGAAATGAGTTGATTTGAACACACATTGTACACTCTGTATGAACTTACATGTGATTTGCCTCCAGAATAACAAATTACCACAACAGCATTTGGTTTGTATCAGGTTTGAAAAGATGTTATGTTTGATTTCATTGTTCAGAGCACAAAAAACAGATTTGAGTCAGACCCACAAAAGTGTTTTTAACCTTCTGCCCATTAGCAGAAACTATCAAAGCAACCACCCACATCTGCTGCCACTCTGGGTTAGAATCAAGCCAAAAACAAAACAAAACCACAGGGCAGTATCAGGTAAGGTCAACACTCTCCTTAACAGTCATTTAATAAGCACCTCTGACATCACTGAGCATTCATGGGTTGAACTTCAGCTAATCCTCATGTGCACAAGGGCTGTGTTACCACATACCATTTAAAAACTCCGGTTAAGGCATCCGTGTAGCTATTACCCTCCATTTCCCATCGACACCGCATTTACGCCAGCAGATTAACATAATGATGCACTATTTGAATGTCAACTCCACGGACCACTCTCCACACGACCTATCGCTTACCGCTATCAATCTGACCATTACACTAAATACCAGATTTATATGGAGCTGAGTGAGTTCTGCAACTATTTGAGTACTTTAGTCTCTCACTCTCTTTCCTCTATGGCCCACACTTGACCCGCTGGATAATAATTCACATTTCTATTGAGCTTCCCTTTTAACCAGGTACCTGATTAAAAACCATTATAAGCTTTCATTTTTGCTAGCTCAAGGGCTCTCGTAGTTAAGTACAGCCCAGTAGTTGGTTTCATACCCTCCACTTATGTTGTGGATAATCCACTCACATCTATACAGAGCTAATATACAGACTGGAAAAAAAATGTGTTTGCTGTAAGCACTAGAAATAGTGTTCATTTCTTCAATGAGATGTTTTCATGTTTGAAGATTCAGATTTTACATCAGATAGCATAGTTGGCACTTTCCAAGAATAGCTTAAATAATACATTTATGTATTTGGCAGATGCTGTTTTTGGGAGTGATTTCAGAATGTACATTTTTTTCAGCAAGTTTTTGCTGGGAATCGAACCCATGATCTTTGTGTTGCTAGCGCCATAATCTACCATTAAAAGATGTGTAGCGATCAGAAAATGTTAACTGTTAATCTCAAACTTAACATTATTTTACATGGTTATGGTGCTTTGTTTCTATTCGTTTGCAATTTTTTACAGCCCTGTTACAAGAATGTGTGTTTAAATACAGTTTTAAATAATAATTTCTCTGATAATTAAGCACTAACTATTAAATATTAAACATCTATATTAATTAAACATCAAAAGTTCATTTTAAAAATAAATGGGGAGGCATGTGCAGAATTAGTTAAATTAATGCAGAATGGCGTAAATTAATACACCCACGTAGTAATATGGTTTCAAAAATATATCTGTTAGACACATTTATACAT
>JAZGTK010006552.1:0-20657 GCA_036877625.1 Ambastaia sidthimunki | reverse complement strand
GTGTGTGTGTGTGTGAGTGTGTGTATGGGAACGTTTAGAGTGAAGGCAGCTTAACAGCAGTTTGCTGAAAGGGAGTCGCCTCCAGCTTAGGGAATATGAGGCAAATGAGGAGAGGTAGAGCTAAAGTTGGCCCCTCAGATACAGTTTTCCGCAGCATGGCATTAATGCTCCCTGGCAGACGCCAGCTTTAAACATCGCTGCCCTGCGGGAATCTGGTGCAGCCATTGAGCTGAGGCCGTTGAAGCAGGTCCAAGCAGCCTCTCTGTTTACTTACAAAAACTGTGAACTGAGACTAGCAATGTTATTTTTGAAGGAATAACCCAGCTAACAATTTTAGGTTGTAAGAATGTTTCCCTAATGTTTCCATTAAGCAGCAAAAAAATCGTGTTGTTTGGAAAGTTCTCTAGTGTTTCAAGAATGTTATTCAAACATCTTTAATTCTGTAACGGTTTTAAAAACATTATACTTACTATTAAGAAGAACACTTTTGATATATATAATGTAAACAAATGTGCTAACGCTACTGCAGGATTGTTTTTGATAACTTGAGAGGACGTTTAAAGATCGCTAGTCAATGTTCTGAGAATTTTGTTACCTGGTAAGCAAAAAAATAAATACAAAATATTAACTTTCTCTTTTCTGTCTCCCTGCTTTTCTTGTTTTTCCAGGGATCTGGACAGGAATAACATCACCCGCATCACCAAGGTGGACTTCTCCGGCCTCAAGAACCTGCGCGTGTTGTAAGACGTTTTTCTGTACCTCACACTTTCACGCTTAATCCTTCCTTAACTTGCGAGCCCCCTCCTCTTCCCTGTTGTCTTTACAGTTAAAGCCATCAAAGGGTTTGAGTCTGAAAGCGGGAAGGATTATGGCACAAGTCATAATAAAACAAACTGACATTAAAGCTGACTAAATCCGACACGTTCAGCATGACCCCTTGACTGAACTTCGCATGAAGTCATTGACTTAGGCTTACTCAATCTCCAGACTTGTTCTCAAGTTTGAAGAAAATGTAACTGTATATTCCGTACCAAAAACGCGTTACCGATCCTTTACAATAAACAGATGACGGATGGCCTCACTCTGAGAGGTGCCGGGCAGCCGCGATCTAGCGAACCGTGCTCTTGTGGAGAAAGCGCGCTCGCAACTTAATGACTGTAATTATGTATTTCTCTGCTGTTTTCTTCCTGAATGAGAGCTCATAAAGAGAGAGGCATGGAGATAAAAATAAACAAGCCAAAAAAAAAAAGGAAACAAAAAAATAGAGGCCCAAGAGAGCAGTTGTAGGCAGAATCGGTGGCTGGCGGGTAGCGCTGAGGCAGTTTAATGTGGTTTGTGATTAACGACCACAGCATGCACCAAAACCAGTTTCTCCCCCGCGGCTTATGAACAGCCTCTGCTCCCCTTATCGCAATTCCCTTCGTCTGGCTTGCAGAGCATGCGTCCAGTCGCACCTCTGCACTCTCCCACGGACAGGCTTCACCCACCGATGTAGATCTTTCTCACTCAGGGAAGTCCACAGGGAAATGCCAGCTGCACTGACCTGGGACCTGCCTGTAAACCGGCACTTAGTTGGTGCTTAAGGCAAGAATAACAAAAACTGTTCCAGCAGTACCATGTGTGTTGTCTCACCCCTTCGATTGAGAGGTCTCCTCATCAGACCCTGCAAAAGCAAAGGTGTTTGTCTGTGTCCCATATGTTTCTGTGAAAAACTTCAAAACATTTCTATAAAGACGACAGGGACAAAGAACAGAGAAGAGATGTTGAAAAATGAAGAAAAAGAATTCCTCAGCACACACCAAAACCCATCTGGTTGGGATTGAACAGGATTACTTATAATGCGAATACATAAACCACGCTGGGGTTGATCCCCCATTTGTATGAATGAGCCAGATAGTTACTCAGACGTAGATTTATGTGAGGCGCAAGCTGTATGATATGTTTGTTATCAGGGAAGAATGCAATTATTACGAACAAATCAATTTGGGCTCGCCCAGTTAAAGCTGCGGCGGTGTCACAATTTTTTTTTTGGCCTCGCCAGACTGGATCTTTCTGTAAGCTGTGGTATTCATAAAACAAGCTTTATCCAGTGCCTAGTTGAACATATCCAAGTGTCTCATCCCTTTTCTTGACAAAATAATATGACTAAAACATGGATTAATGGCTGTTAAAACAGCTGCATGTCTAAACATTTGCTTTAAAAAGATCGTTCATAATTCCTGAGAGACTGCCAAAGCAGAATTCCATTTTAAAGGCACTGGGTGGGTTTTTTTTTTAGTCAGAGATCGCATCTTTTTTTGGAGGGGTTGCTTGTATTATATGTTGCAGAATATCAGTTAGTGGGCGACGTGTGTGCGTCCCATGCGCGTCACTGCACGTTGACCTTAATTCAAAGAGACGCAAATCCAAACAAGAAATAGCCATGGAGATGTGCTCTCTTTGTAATGCATCTGGAAAATTTTAAGGGCCCTGAAATATGACAAAGTCTTCAGAGGAGAAAGCTGAAAAGCCTTCCAGAATGTCGCAGGCAAGTTGGAAGAGCATGCAGGTCTTCAGAGGCAACCACACAATTCATAAAATCAGACGAAAATCTGCTTTGGTTTTCATGAGGAAAGACTTTTGCTTATCATTTACTGTCGTGACAAAGTGAAGTCGTGCTGAGGTTCTCTGGTGCTCTTTCAGCTGTCATCTCAATCAGTCAGGGAAAATAAGAGAGTTAAAGTTGAATCGGTGAAGCTGATTGGATAATGAAGTTGTCCTTTTCTTCCTACAGGCATCTGGAGAACAATCAGATCAGTGTGATCGAGAGAGGAGCGTTTCAGGATCTCAAACAGCTTGAGAGAATGTGAGTATCAGAGACTGAAGAAATTATTGTCTGCAGTACAAACACTGTCCATGTAACTTTTTGTAATGTTTTTGACTGAATCCATAAGAAAGTGAAGTAACCAATACAATCTCTTTAATATCTCAATTGTTTTTCCTACATTTTTTTATGATCACCCTATTGATCCTGTCAGTTCAGTCTAAAAAACTTTCACAAAGCCAAAAGGAACTTTTTAAGGTGACCGCTAACTTTAATTTTAAGTCCAGTGGATTTTACAAGCATGTTTGCCCTTTGACATCTGGACAGCAGCCATTTGCTCTTTTCTGGTGAGAATCTTCACACTTCCCAGTGAAATGGACCATTGGGTCAGACCAAACATGAAAGCTATTACTGCAGTTGGACAAGGTCAAAGAATGTCTGGACTGCAGTTTGACTCTGTTAGGGTCCCCGAGTTTGTTTATATGTTAATGTTTCATTCTTTGTAAATGTTTGCATGGTTCTATTAGTCATTATCCAAATGTGTTGGAAGCTCCTGCCACGTGCTGGTGACATTAGTTGCCACCATCCCAGCTAACATTTTTATTTTATTTTGAATGTTTCCTTAATGTTTCCAAAAGCAAGTAACAAAAGCATTACAAAAGTGATTTTGAAAGTTCTAGGAATGTTTAAAATGTCTAGTTTTTGTATTAACATTAATTATAAGAAGGTTATTCCATTTTTTATAATACTGTAAGGTTTTAAAACATTCCACTAACAACTTAAGAATAACGTTTTTGATGATCTATAATGTTAAAAAGGTTCTTGAAGTAATGTTAGTGGAACATTTTTGATAACTTTGAAGGAACATTCCCTGTTAGCTGGGATGCAGTAGCTGGGCCAGTTTGGCAGCAGTGAAGATTCCATCTCCATTGCGGGTTTGGTTTATCTTAAGAGTCTTAAGAGCTACATTCCTCAATGTTTCACTGGTATTTGAAGTTTCACGATGTTCACCTCAGTAACCCACTCTCACCGGCGAGACGTCCAGTCTATGTTCCCTCTGTCCAACACCCCAGTGCGACTTTTTTTATCTGTTGTTATTGTGACCCAGCAGACATATAAACACAAGTAGCATGTCTGACCCCACTTTAACAGCAAAGTGCTCTAGAATTAATATGGCAACAAAAAGTACTTGTTGTTTTCATGCTATACGGTTAACTTTACAAGACACTTAGAACTGGATGGCCTAATTTATAAACCAGAGTTCAACAAGGGTCGGGTTTTAAGGTAACACCTCCCCTCGGTCCCTCAAACCCTGACATCAAAGCATGTGAACAGATTTGTGTAGCACCCTTACAAAATTTCACCGCTGCAGAGTCTGTAGAATGGATGACTCCGGTCATGTTGTGTCTCTTAGGGTCACGTCTGGAGTTGAGGTCAGCTGATAACTGATAGTGAAGAGATACAGGAAAGCCTTATTGCTCAGAAATGGCTCCTTAATAACTCAACAAAATAAAGAAGTGATCAGCTAAGGATCAACTTGGACCCGCTTGTTTTCTCCAAAAATGCCATAGTTGAAATGTCAATTTGTCTTATGTGTGTCTATTTTCCTACGAACTTGTAGACATTACTTACTAATTCATTATGATTTTTTGGAAAAAAATTTTATGGTAACTCTAAGTTTATATTAAACTTTATGACTTGTGATTGCAAAATTTGACAGATTTAATTTCTGAATAAGAAAAACTAACACTGCATGCCTTTTCTCTTGAAGAAAAGTTGACTTTAAAGCTGAGAGAACAAAGATCCAAAAGACTTCAGTGATGGAGATAGCAATGCTCCTCCTCCACATACCTTTGTTTAGCTCCATGACCCTGCATCCTATCTTTAAAACCGTACTCCTGTGATAAAAGTCATCCTACAAAAGCTCACAGTCGTCTGGCCAGGCTCATGTGAATGACAATAGCCCCTAAAGAGCACTGCTGGAGATAACCTAGGCCATCTTCAGAGGAAGTACACACATTTCCCATCAGCCCCGGCACAGCTGTGACATTTGACCCCAGGATGTAGCTATTGGCTGGTCTCAATGTTGCTGATCCTGATGGCAACTCTGACCCACTTTATTGCTCTTATCAGAAAGACAGATGGGTCACCTTGTCGTTTGCATTCGTGTTGTCGTCTCATCCATCTAGGTACTCCATGCCAGTTGAGACAGTCTGTCTATGTACAAGTCAGACTGCCTTTCCATCTTTGTTTATCTTTGTTGGTTTTCACTCTCTCTTTCTGCCTTGGATGGTCTTGTTTAAACACACACACACAAACTCATTCCCATCGATCTGTGTTCTCTTAGGTTCAATCTCACGGTGCTTCCCTCAACTCTTTATGTACGGCTCACATTTCATTTCTTTCCTCCTGGCTATAGTTGTTTTGACCACACTAACTCTTACCCTTCCCTGTTCTCTTTCCTCCACAGACGCCTCAACCGGAACCGGCTGCAGGTTTTGCCGGAGCTGCTGTTCCAATCCACACCCAAGCTGGGCCGGCTGTAAGTCACCACTTCCCTTTGATATCTCTGCCTGGAAAAGCTTGCGGTCAAGCTTCCCACTGTTTTAATTTTGATCATTGTACTGGAAAAGACCTTGCTTAAATATTTGACTTTCCCAAACACGCTGTCAGTGTGAGGATATTCTGTGTTGTTTCTTCAGCCCGTCCAGATGTGATTCTTTTAAACAGACTAAGGGTCTCGGCCAAGCCTAATGCGACACACTTTCGCTCTGTGCTCCTAACAGTGAGGTGAAGGTGTACCAGAGGGAATGTTTTCCTTGGACAAATGAAATTGTTGAATATTTTCCTTCTCTGCTTTGAATCAGGGACCAAGTTGCACTACAGATTTTGGCTTAATAGTCTGGGAAGACTTTCATGAATTTACAGTCGTCAGTAAAACTACCATGCTTAGGTTAGGTCCTTGTTGAACCAGGCGTTAAGCTTTACAAGTATTTATTTTGGGACACTCTGCACGAATTACTCCGTTCAGTTTGGTGAGCAGCTTTGTCTTTCCGTAAGGCAGTGGAGATTAGATTGGCTAGTTCTGATATCTGCATTTGCAGGCGTTTGAAATATTACTAGGAAACAATTGTCTTTTCTCTTCATTCACAAGCTGCAACAGTTGGTGTGAGCTGATATACGACACATGGCTGATCATAGAGATCGGGACTTTGTTTACAGAAATAAGATTCTCTCGTACAGCAGTCACATCTCACAGAGCAAACTCTGATGGTATGTGTCCACTGGCGTGGAAAAATTTACTCAGTGCTGCCAGAATTGTCTGTGAAATGTACAGCAGTTTGGTCTAGATTTACTTTAAATACACAGCCAAGAAAGTCCTTGCATATGTATGATTACAGTGCAGAAAAAGAGTTAACTTTATTTCAGAATGCCCAAAGTATTTATTTATGGTGTTAAGTGAATGCATTTTTAACCTAGCAGCAATTTTTAAAATGTGCAAAAAACATTTGAAATCTGAAAAAAATAATAATAAGTAACATTAATTTAAACACAGAATCTATTAGAAACACCAGCACCACTAGCAGATTTTGAAACAGTCGCCTCGCAGCCTTTTTCTCATTTGTGTAAATTTTAAGCATTTCTCAACTTTTTGAGGCTCTCACCACTTTATTTGCTCTGCTGTCAATCCCACAATCCCCCATGTGATCCCGCTGCTCATTCCCCCATTGAGACGCATTGAAAACAGTCACTCAGCCCTGCATACTCTGCCTCAATGGACACATACAGCCACATTTTCTCACTGAATATTTAAGGACTTAAAGGGACAAGTATTGGAAATGACAGACTCATTTCTGACACTGTGAGCGGTTTTACAAAACATTATTGGCAGTGATATTTATAGTTATCACAGTTTAAAGTTGCAATCTGTAACATTTTGGGGTTAAAAACTAATATAACAGATCAGTGTTTCAAACTGTCTTAATTTGATTTGCTAATGCTAAGTTTATATTAATGATTTATAATTTAAATTGAATTTATAATTGAATTTATAACATAATGAGCTGTCTGGTACGATTTCTTGGTAAATGTCAGTTTGGCTTTATGCAATAAGTATGTAAAGTTACCTGCAATTTTATGTTTCAAACAGAGATGGCAGTAGAGAGGTGAAAGATTGCAGCTTTACTTATCATTTCTTTCAGTCAATGGAGAACAACTTGAGATTTGTAAACGTTCACAGTCAGTTATCTGATACTTAATGCCAGCTGCCAGTACTAAACATTGTCTAGGGTGTGAGTGATTTATTGCCGGGCTGGTAACCTTGTCTGGTCAGGGTTCGTTACGCTAGTTGACATTAGCGCGATATGAACGGTTGTCACCCATAACCTTCCCATTTAAAACCTCAAGCCACCAGTTGGAGAGAGCTAGCCGACCGTGTCACACGCGGGAAAGCATCAGGCAGGGACCGAGCACGGCCAACAGGCCTGGAAACACTGACAGGGGTCAGGGAAAGGTAAAAAGCACATTTAACGCTGAGTAAGACAGAGGAAGGAGTGGAATGAAACGGGAGCAGAGGGCGTTGCGGATGAATAATGAAGGAAAGAGAGAGGATGGTAGCCGAGCGTGGCGGAGTGTTGTACGATGGAGCTGGAGACGTACAGACAGGCCTGTGGGCTGCTGGGAAGACGTGTGCGAAGCTGCAGCGTTACGGCTGGCGAGGCCATTTGTGGTCGGCACTCTATGTAGCCTGGAAAGACTGCGGTTTACAGTTACAGATTTTACTGTGTGGGTTCAGAAACGTAAATGGTACCTCACATAAATGCAAACACACACACAAGCTTGCTTGCTTAATGTTTGCCCTCCCTTGCCCTGTTCTTAGAAGGAGTTGTTTCTGTCTAGCAGTCTGAACTTCTTTGCTGATGGATAATGAAAAGAGAATAAAGAATTAGAAGGTGGCCGTGATCATGCCTGCTCAGATTTATTAATGCTGTAGCTAAATGGGCCCCTGTTTTAACTCCAGTTCCTGTGCACAGACGGGCCCCAGTGTTGGTAATGTAGGATATTTTGGTCAGTGATACTCATGAGACCCGGCCACTCCCTGCCATTACCTCGAGCTCAGGTTGCACGTGATTGGTGCATTAGGAGCAATAGGGAAGCAAAATGCATCATCTTGTCTTATGTCTCCTTCCCCTTGGCCAATTTGAAGCGTTCCCTCTTTAATCTTTCCAGCACAATTATCCCAGCAGAAGCAAGCAGTTAGCCTGCATGAAATGACCGTTGAATAGCAGTCATTCCAGCTAACAGGGAACGCTCTTATAATGTTGGCTAACATTCTGTAAAAGTTTTCCCAGAGTTATCAAAAAATATTCTTGCAGTAATATTAGTAGAACTTTTTTAACTTTGTTATATATAATATATCAAAAACATGATTTTTAAGTCATTGGTGGAATGTTTTAAAAAGATAACAGAATTAAAAAATGTTTGAATAGCCTTTTTTATAATGAACATCTACAAAAAATTGAATGCTTTGAACATTCTTAGAAATTTTAGAATAATGTCAATGTCAGGGAAACGTTCTTACAACCTAAAATTGTTAGCTGGGATGACTTCTCATAGATTTGCAGACTGATCAGGCCCAGAAGTCGCCCGATTTGCTTTTGGCTCCCAAGGTTGCATCCAAGCCAGGGTGTCTCCCTCCCTCTGAGAACCCAGATTTGTTTGCCCACAGTTTTTGTATCACGGAGGTCTTTATTTTTCCCATTCTCTCCCTCTCACTGACAAGTTTGTTTTTCTTTAGAGAGATTGTTTTCTTTTATCGAGAAGAAACAAATCGCTCTCCCACACATCGAGTTCTCTCTCCCCGCGCTCCTGTTGGCCTGAAGTGGTGAAGTTCAATGCAACAGATGGGCGGGGGGTCTGGCCCTCTCAGACTTACAAATACAAACCATCTCTCAAGTTCAGCCTGGATCTCGAACACGACTCCAGAAGTCTGCAGACTCTCTGAAGCCATTCGGCTCAATGGTTCACTAAATGAGCTCTCTGGAATGCTTTCCAGCATGTTTCAAAACAATTTTTGTATTTTACAGAGTATCCTGACATTTAAAAACCGTGTAATGACTTCTGACAGCACAGTTATATGATTGGCTAGTGATTTATTAACCCAGCCTTACCCCCAAATATCTTCAAGTATCATATTCCAGAAAAGTCCAAACTGTAATAAAATTTAGATTTTCACATGTAGAACACTTGCTGTGACAATGCTGGGGTGTTGCCAGGGCTTTCAGAATGTTTTAAGTGTGTTGCTAAGCAGCTACTCTGGGTTACTAGGTTGTTGCTAGGTGGTACTAGGGTGTTTCTGAGTGGTTGTGTTAAACGAGGCCACCCTCAAGTCTATAATTTTAGCCTATAATATTATTCTAAGCCATGTAAGCCTAATATTATTAACCTGTAATCCCTAGACATGGCTTAGGTCTATTTTTCAAGTAAGTAAATGGATCCAGGTCTTTATCATTTGCTTTATAGTCTGCCAGCATAAGCCTGCCACACGTTTTGAGGTATCATTCATGTTTGTACAGCTAACAGTTTTGTGCCCACAGTTAAGCATAAACACTCTAAGTTATGATCAGTAGTAATGCTAACAAGCAGCTGTAGCTCCAGTGCTGCTGTATAAATGCTGATTAGGAAGTAAAAAGGGATAATACTGTAACTCAGTGTCATTATATTGCTTTTGTAAAATGATGCAGTGTTTTCTCTACCCACAATAGCTGGCTAATAATTCAACATGCCTCAAGCACGTAAACCATAGAGCTGGCTCTGGGCTTTCAGAAGTGGCCCGCTGATTGTTTTCAGAGAAATAAACCTCAGAATTCAGCCAAGCGTCTTCCAAAATAGGGCTGTGCTCAGCCGGTTTCAAAAAGCTAGACAGCTTTGTGATTTACTCCAAAGACATATTTAGATAAATACAAGCTACAAAGACTTTGGAGTCCTGACAGAAAGCCAACTATATACAGAAAGCTCAACGAGAAGCTTAACTTTTTTTCTGGAATGGTGCTGCTTTCCCAGGGCAGTGAGCTGATAGATGTGTATCACAGGAGGTTGAAACTCACAGTCGGGCTGTAGGTAGTAAGATAAGGATAAGGTAACCCACCCCCCACAAATCAATCTAAACTTCTTACCAGAAATCTGTTAATTATCTCCCAAAACCTTTTGTTTTTAGATAGAGACTATGGCAGTAGCTTCTTAACCTTGTCAGATGTAGGGAAAACATGTTTTTGTGGGTCAGACAAAAACCAAAGTGAACATCTGCCCGCACCATTGCTAACACGGCACTTTTAAATTTTGCTGACAGGAGTGAAGAGTAAATAAATCTGTTTACACTGTTTTTGGAGAAGAAAATGGAGCTGCTTTGCTCTGTCTTGTTGACTGTGAAATGTGAACAGCTAGCCAAGTATTAAAAATTTTAAAGACATTTACACACTTGGTAACATTACTGTTAAAATTACAGTTTGATTTAGGTCAGACGTTTGTCCTGTATGCTGATATGTAGCTATTCAAAATGAAAGCACAGAGCTTCAGGGTAAAATTCAAGAGTGCTTATAAATTGCTACCAGGAAGTAAACTTTTTGAACTTTAAAAAAAAATGTGGACAGAACTATCGAGGAGCTGAATACAGATGTGCTGGGTCAGACTGCAGCCATATTCTGTCCAACACCACAATCTGTGCAGCTGAAGGCAAAATCTAAAATGCTGGCTATATATTTTATTGGACAGGAGTTTTATATGTATGTTGTGCGCAGTGAAATATCCCGTTACATGTGTAAGTAATTTAGCATCCAAATAAAGGAAAATATGCACGATAGGGGAACATTTGGCTGGTAAATTTAGATACAGTTAAGAGCTCTGTTTTGCATCGTTGGCAGGGCATTATAAATAAACGTGTTCGCAAAAGTGTGAAAGCAATTTTGAGATGTTTGTTTAATTTTCTTTATATTTTGCACAGATTGTAGTTTTTAAAACAACTCAATGTTTGCAGTTTAAAGTCCTTTTACTCGTTGCTGATTCTAAGGGTTAAAAGTGTTCCTGAAAGCTGTTGGCTTGTTGTGTTGTTGAATATTTCCTCTTTCACAGCCTTTCAGAGTCATATGCTGTCCCAGAACACTGTTTGTGCTTTTATTCACACGCAGGAAACCAGGTGGTGGGGAAAGTTTCCTGAAAGATCTGGTTGACAGGTTGACTAAAGTCAGAGAAATGGTGGCCTGTGGGAACTCTGCTTTCTGTATTTATGGGAGAGATGGGGTAGGTCTGGAAGAAGAATAAATCTCTTGCGTGGTGTGGGGCCTGCGGAGCCACCCAGTGTTCCATAGCTGCACTGCTGTGAGTGTTGAACTGAAGGGATTTTGCTCATGTCTCATCCTATTGGTCCAGAGCAGCTCAGGCTTGTGAGGTCTGCTGTACACCTCCACAGACCCACCAGAAACAGAGCTTGTGAGGAATCACGGGTCACTGAGTAATGTAGACTAAACTAGTGATTTACTTTGTTTTAGCAAAGTCTGATTGTTAAAAATTAACCTAACAATCTGGCTGTTTTGTTAAAGCACTGCCAGATGTTTTCAATACTGAGTATGATAAGATATATCGACATGGCGTCAGATAGTTTAGGAGAATGGTTTTGTGCCAGTTTTCATGTTTAAAGATTTACTGACTGCTTCATTTCTGCCTACCACAGTTTCGCTGTTTATCCGAAGACAACTCTGTTAAACAATTTAGCCTGAGGCGGGTTTAATTATTATCATTATTACGATATTGATTTGCCCTTATCCTGAAAAAATTATGTTGATAGAATGTCTCATATGGCCACTGAGGAATGTGAGAGGAAACCTGGAGGCAAATACACGTAATGATGATTAATAAGCGAAATATAATTTGCTGATATTTATTAAAAATCACAATTGAAACAATTTACATTCCTAATTCACTTTCCTCATCTTATTGTCACAATGTGGATGATTACTCTGTGAATGTTATAACAAGGGCAAAAGGAGTTTGTTTTCATAGGCTTTCATCAAAATGTAACGATTTGCTCCGCCCCTAAAATGGAATTTATTTATCAGTGATGTGTGACATCACTGAGCTCTTTTATTATTTAGCCCCTCCCATCCAACGCCTAGCTTAATTCTGGAAGGGAACGCCCACTTTTCACCAGCAGGATAGACCCCACTCTACATTTTTCTTTTTAACCTGTTTTTTCTCCAGCATGTTGTATTATGGAAGTAAATTAGGTAGCAAATGTCTTTAAATGGTGACTTTTATAGCACAGCTGCAGGCCAAAGAAAAGTCTTTTCACATGTTAAGGCATTTTGTTAAGCGGAAGAAAAAGTGATGGCACTTTTTGGAAACAGACAAGAAAATGATCTTAGTTCATTTCAGTTCACAAGACGTGCGTGTCAGTAATTGCTAACATGCAAAATGTGAGATGTTGTCATTGGTTCTTCATTTGTTGGAGGTTTTTGCACTGATCTGTAAGCTGCCCAGCCAAGTTGGTCTCAGGAGAAAAAGCTCTTAGATTGAGTATCTCACTCCACAGAAGCAGGAGAGAGCAGAGAGGGCCTAATTCACTGTGTTGATTGAGGGCGCCTATAATTTGGGAAATAGTTTGGGGCCATTATGTGCCGGGGTGTTTATCACAGGTGGTTCCCATGACGACCGGTTGAGATCGTAATTGGATTTAAATGGGCAGAACTGCTTGCACATGTTTGAAAGAGCAGAAACCAATGCATTGCAGTGACCACGCAATCTAACTTTCCTTCTTTAGCAGCGCAGCCTCCAAATGAACCTTTAGCCTCTTGCTGCAGTTGAATAATGAAACGTTTGCCTCCCTATCATGACAAGAGTTTCATTAGCATCACTCGGTTTGGTGGCGATCGCTAATATACCACTAACTACATTAGCGGTTCAGGGCTTGTGCATGCTAGCTAGATAAACTATCTGTTCTGCTACTCTGGCGGTTGAAACTGGTTGAAAGCAAACGTTAAGTATGTAGTATTGAAAGAATAGTTTGCCTAAAAATAAAAATTTTGTCATTGTTTGCTTATTCATATAATTACAAACCCATGTAACTGTATTTTTCGTGGAACGTAAAAAGTTTAGCAGAATGTTTAGCACACTGGTTTCTTCTGTACGATCAAAGTAGATGTTGACCAGAGACCATCAAGCTCCAAAAAGAACAAAAAACACTGTGAAATCACTGTGAATGTTGTCCATACGACACACATATCATATTCTGAGGTTTCTTTAGACATATGATAGCTTTGTGTGAGACGCAGACTGAAATTTAAGCTTTTATTTATAGTAAAGGAGCAGCTTCGACATGACAGTGAGTAAATGATGACAGAATTTTCATTTTTTGGTGAACTGCTCGTTCAAAGGCACCAGGACGTCTGATACGGGACTTAGAGGTAGTTTAGAGACATTACAGTAATTGGGTACATTAGACGTCACGGTTTTATTTAGGTTTAAAGTTTCCTCAGGGTTGTTAAACTGTTGAACCCACTCTTGTACCCTGTACCCAGCAACCTTACTGGAAGTATTGGCCGTGCCACTTGTTTTTGCAAGTGTAAACGAAACGCAAAATGATCCCAAGGAATGTTTCTCCAACGAAAGCGCGCATCTCGGAAAAGCCAGAGTGAAAAAGAAAACAAACAAAGGCCCATTACTGCTGCTCGGCTCATCTTGACTAGTTTTCTTCTGTCAGCAGTGCTGTTGCCCTTCACACGAGCCTGGAAAAAATCCTGACAGGACAGCACATTTACGCCATGCTGCTGTGTTTACAAGAGCATCTGAATCAACAGTAAGTCAAGTCTAGCTTCTGTGCTTGGCTCTCAGATAGAAGCTTGTTTTGTGGATGTCATGTGTCTGCTAGACATTCCAAAACCAGATGAAATCACCCCGGTCAAACGTCAGCGCTTGCTTTGACATTTCTGACCTGGAAAAAAGTGGCATAGTCAGCATACCAGCTGTACCAGTAGGAAGTTGAGGTCATTACAGGCGAGTTAGTCAGTGATCCCAGCTAACAATTTACGGTTGTAAGAATGTTTCCATTTAGCTAACAAATGTTCATGTTATTTTGAGAGTTCTAGGAACATTAAAAACGTTGTCGTATTATTGCTTTAAGGACATTATTCAAACTTTTTTTTTAATTTTCCACTAAATATTTAAGAATAATGTTTTTAAAATATGACTTCTTATGTTACTGAAACAATATTTGTGAGAACTTTTAGAGAACGTCAGCCAATGTTTTAAGAGCATTTACTGCCATCCGGAATGGGACATGCAGCTTGCCCACTCGCACACGCTCAGGGGCCGGTTTACAGTGAGAGCCACACGCTAAACAAAACGCTCTGGTCACTTTATGAGAGCGAACGAAAGCTAACGGTTCGGGTTCACTTCCAGGCTGCCCTGCTTTTATTACGAACTCAATTGTCACTTAGCTAATTACAGCTTCTTTTTATGATCCCAGGCCACGCTCACAGCCAGTCTCCTCCAGGCAACAATGGGAAGGTTTGTGGGCCGTACGGGACCTAAGTGAAAACAGACTCCTCTCCTCAACTTTCCCGTTGTTGTTTTTCCTCTTTTATCTTCCTGTGCGACTCCAGAAAGCGAGTTCAGATATTCAAACCTCCATTAGTCATTCTGGCCACCGCAAAATGTGAGTTACTTGGCTGAACTCGAAGCCCAAGTGGTTGGTCATTACGCACCCAAAATGCGCAGTTCTGTAGTTCTAGGTGGTTGGTTGAATATGCATGCCTTATTGCTATAGATACAACATACTTAGGAACGCTGGGATAGTATGGGTTTGGACATCAAATCTGGGAAATATGTGCAAATAAATTGTTACATTATGTTGTATTTTTTTGTTCCGTCTGCGTTGGCTCTGTTTTATTCGGCACGCCAACGTAAACTCGGTCCCAGAAGGAGTTCATCTTAGATTGCAATGTGTATATATGTTTGTGTGTGTGGTATGCTTTGTGTTGTTTCTGGCAAGAGTTTGTATGGGTGTGTATGTTTACTTGTGGCTGGACAGGTGCTGTTTTAATCAAAGGCAGAGCAGAGACGGTCGATAAAACTGAACAGGCTGCATTGAAATGTTAAGTACACAATCACAAGACCATTTCTTTGACCGTATATTGTGAAATGATTTGTAGAATGATGTGTGGGGTGGCACATATGAGAAAAGCAAATATTATGTATATACCGTACTAGTTTTGTGTTGTTCTGTGTTGTACTGTAGCACCTTGGTCCTGGAGAAATGTTGTTTGGTTTCACTATGTACTTGTATATGGCTGAAATGACAGTAAACTCCACTTTGACTTTTTATGTCCCCTTAAAGCAGGTCAGTTTGTTGTGTAGCCATCTTGGCAGGTATTTGTTATGCAGGTAACATACATACCAATAAAGTTTCTATCTTTTTAAACAAATAAAAAACAAAATTAATGTGCATATGCATTCTGGAATAAAGAAACGTCTATCAAAACAGTGATTGGCTCCTTCATCTAAAAGCCCTCCACCCCGATTATAATGGTTGCTACACCCGGTTTTGCACGTTTAGGCAGATATGTAGTTTGAGGTCTTGGCTTTGCAAAGGCTTTGCTTAATCAAATAATTATTGTAAAGTAACACCAAAGGCGTGTGAGGGAATGAGCCGTCCGCCCCGTCTTTCCCTGGTGACCTTCAACACACTGCAGATCTGTGCCTAACAAAACAACACAAGCGCGCATGCTTTCCTCCTCTGGTCAAAAACACTTGAGGGACGTATATGAATCATGTCTTCCTACACGCTTGGCAAGAAAACAATGAAAGACACACTATGGGGTGACAGCCACGTGCCCCAAGAGGGCCTGTAATCATAAGTAGATCATTATGCCATGTGTTTCAGAGACGACAGAACTCACATCGCTTTCCAAAATGAAAATAACAGAGACGGAAAAACACGGGCCTCTATTAGTCTTGGGAATCTTTATCAACAGTGGCTTAGAGCAATAAACAAACAACCTGTACTATAAACACAAACAGAAATGAAAATAAATTCAAGCGGCAGTGAAGTGGTTTATTCCCACTGAGGCAGTCACACGAGCTTTAAAGGAAAATGAAGTAAGATTATATTTCTTACCAAGGCGGTTGTTTAGGGGTGCAGCATAAAAAAAGATGACAGTGGTTTCCTGTAGGAACGGGTGGGAGAGATGAACGAGGAACATGACACAATGAGATCAGCACCAACGCCACGTTCAATAAAGCGTACGTCTTATTTACAAAAGCAAAATGAATAAAAAATCATGCCAAGTGGATGGAAAAAACAGGCAAACAGAATATTAAGAGGTTCAGTGATTCATTTACACCCGAAAGGCTGGGCAGGGGCAAAGGGGGCATTCGGGTAACCAAGAAGAACAGCTTGTTTGACTTGGGCACATACCACAACATTGCTTTCCCTCATTCTCTGTTTTTATACTCTTAGAAAAAAATGTATTTACTTGTAGCTATTAATCATCAAGAAAGAGGACTAATGCAAAGTGAAAACTGAGATCCCTAAGTCCAAGGGTCTTGATGACAGTGTTGCAACCTTACAAACCAAAGAAAATAAAGGTTTAAAGCTTTTCTCATTCTGCTGTGAGCCGCAGAAAAGTATCTGGCTGCGAGCGAGCTGCCACGGATTTGCCTCTTTGTTGGGAATTGTGGGTAATTGGCAGAGCAGTCGGTTTGACATTACACTGAAGGTGAACTGGGGCTCACCTTAGGCACCGATCTGACCAATTTTAGGGGGCAGCAGAATCTGGTTACAAAAGAATAGAGTTCAGAAACTTTAGAGTTCAGACTCGAGCAAACGTTTTTCTAGGGCGCATGAAAGCTAGAATGAAAGAGGGCAAGCGAGAAAGATGACTTGCGAATGAAGAAAAATGGCAGTATAGGCCACAGATCACAGCCGCGTCAACTCTTATCCCCCTCTGAAGGCTTTCCCAGCCCTGAAGAGTTCACGTGTCAGGCTTTTATAACGTGTGTCCTAATGTTGATTAGCTGTTGGCTGAGGAGATGTTGTGGAGCTGTTCTGTTGATAGGGTGTCCCTTGACTTAACATCATGTGTGTCACCAGACCAATCAGCCTACATATTTACAACATGAGGCAAATAGGGAGGTAAATCTCTTTGTCTGTTTGCTTTAAACACTTATTCCAGGAGTGAAAGCCAGAGCTGGACATGCTGTGAGTGTTTTGCAGTGACCTGGTGCGTTCACGGTGACCTCAGAGAGTGGTTTTCAATGGACAAAGGCATATTTTGCATTGCTTCCATTTTTTCCAGCGATGCATCAACTCTGCCTTGCGTTTGAGAGCATGTGAGATTGATTAAGCTCGTTTTGTAGGCCTGACAGAGTCAACACGAGGTGTTGCAAAGTCTCCAGGCTTTGCTGTCTCACATAGGCATACTGTTTTATGAAAGGTGTCTGGGCACTGTCAGTTTGGTGTGTGTGTGTGTGTGTGTGTGTGTGTGTATGTGGTCCTGGTGTTAACCACACATTTAGTAGTACCAGTGAATTTTGACTTTGTGGGGGCATTTTTGATGTCCCCATAAGGAAACAAGCTTATAAATCATACAGACTGATCTTACTTGATAATCTAAAACAGCAGAAAGATTTCTGTGATGGTAGTGATAGGGGTAGTGTTAGAGACATCAAATATACAGTTTGTACAGTATAACAAACTATTACGTCTGTGGAAAGTCCCCATAAAACATAAAACTAGTGTGTGCGTGTGTGTGCGTGTGTGTGCATGTCTGTGTGTCATGTCTGTGTGCTTGTGCATATGTGTGCGTGTGTGTGTGCATGTGTGTGCGCGTGTCTGTGTGTCATGTCTGTGTGCTTGTGTGTCCATGTGTGTGTGTGTCATGTCTGTGTGCTTGTGTGCCCGTGTATGTATGTGTGTGTGTGAAGACCTCTTAGGATTGTAAGGAGCCAGGAGAGCACAGTCCATGTGGCTTTAATGGTCCATGTCTGGGCCGCAGGCTCAGTAATCACCACTGACCCTGAGAGGTAAAGTGTTTTTTTTTCATGTGGTTCAGCTGACCTCGTCTATCTGTATAGAAATAATTCTCAACATCTCATTAGGCTCCATGCGTTTGTTTCTGTAAGTCTTTATAATTGCAGGTGATTAGCACAAGCCGTAAGCCATTTGAGATGTTCTCTGCTCTAGAACCGGGCCGGTCCTGGTGCTTATCTCAATGCATGGCCGCGTAGTCACACTAAAGTCTTCCACATTTCCTGTGGCCCTGACAATTAACCCCTAAAATTCTGGACACGCTAATTGAGTCCATGTTCCACCTATAACGCTCTTTAATGAACCCTAATCAAGGCGCCTGAGAGCCCACTAATGCACGTGTGTCTCATTCGCTTCCAGACCCAAAGTGACCGGCCCACTTTTCATGTGACTGGAGAGAGTTATAGCTTTCAAACAGAGGCCTGCACAAAGTGGCAGACGCTGTTTTTTTTTACGACGTGCCAACGGAGCGGTTGACAGACCTGTGGTTTGAGGCCCCATTTCTTTTCCTTAAAATTCAGGCATGCATTTTAATCCTGAATTATTTAATCTTTAGTTTCGGCCTGGATTCCCAAAGGGGAGAGAGCAGATATGCTTGTTTTAGGAGTTGTGGCACTAGTTGCCAAAGCCACACTTGGACATGCCATCTCCCCCCAGTGCCAGCCATCTCTCAGGAGAGCTTTTCCTGTGGAGAGCAACTATGGTGGCAGAAATGAGGAGGAGAAGATGCCATTTTGATGTCACAGCGGTGACAGTCATAAAGGAATAAGGCGTCCCGTTCTGTTGACTCACTGCAGTGGAAGCCTCTGTGGGCCGCAGCCAGGCCTTCTCGAGATAAACAAGTCAAATTACATGGTGTGGTGCCTGGGACTGCAAAAGCCCCTCTGATTCTAATTATGACATTCATTAACAGTGAGATTCCTGGAACAAAGACTTTAATCCCAACACGACCCCCAAAGCTGCTTTAATTCTGCGGGCAGGTCTGGAATGGAGAGTTCTGTTTCAGCAGACTACTGAGTAGACTTGTGGTTCCTTTTTTCATCATTAGTTTGTCAGTGTCTTCAGTAATTAAACCACATTCACAGACCGTCTGTAGTAATAGATCACTTGTATGATTTAAAACAGATATTATTGGAAAGAATTCACATATTTTTGCTGATTGATGTTTGCGGTAAACAATAAATCCAGCACACTGTAAAAAAATCAACTTTGCTGCCTTATTTTTAAGTTTAATCAGCAAGTAATTTTAACTTGGTGTTTTAAATCATGACTTGTGTAAATTTTAAAAAATAAGTTTTTCAATTGTTTGTTGTAAAAGGTGTAAAGTTATGTCAGCTTAACACCAGTCAAGATTAAAAATGGTATTGTTTTTAATATATGTTATATTTTTAATAGTATTTTTTTACAGTGTACAAGATACAAAGGGTTGCATATGTTAAACAAAGCAATGCAATACAAATGTTCTGGTCACATATTGACGTTCAGTTTGCAGGTAGATTGTCTCTTGAATTTGCAGTGAAAATAGATATCTCTGAAGAAAACAATTATCCCCACCATACTGTGAGAAAAAACCATTGTCAGGAGCAAAAACAAAAACAGTTTCATAAATCTCAAGAGGAGTTTTATTGCTATAAATCTGTCATGCGTTTCTGTGAACTCGCTCTCAGAAGAGCCTCCCTTGCCTCCAGGATACCCAAACACGGTTGCCAAGGAAACTCTCCAGAACGCTTGACATTAACTCCAGTGGCAAAACTTTCACCTCGGTTTATAATGACTCACCCTGTATTTGCTGTAACATTCCTTTGGCAGACAGGAAACGTGGAGGTCATGCGTGGTGCATTCTTTAAAATGTGTAATGAACTGTCTTCATTCATAAAATGACCTGGACAACATCGTTTCAGGACCACGTCCAATATTTGTGTATGTTAGTCTGAAGTATTATTTTCTCATTTGTTTGAATGATTTGATGTTTAGGGTGCCGTGAGTTCAGAGGACTTTGCAATGTTTATGTTACTTCTGTTTTTATTACAACTTTGAAGGAGTAATTTAATCTATTTACTCCACAGGATTTTTGACTAGATAAAGTGCATTTCGTAGCTGTTTGATTGACACACGTGTTTTCTGTATGTAAACTGCTAGCGCTTCAAAGAAACTTTAGTTGATTTCTAAGTAGCAGTTCTTGTCTTAAGCTGAAAGTCTTTATTGACTTCAGTTACCATTAGAGTGTCCTGACCTGCAGTTTGGCCTCTCACAAGACACATCGAGCAGACAGTTACCAATTTCTCACTCTCTGCGCATTAGCCGACACGCACTAGCCATAAGCAGTTATTTACTCCCTGATGCACTCGCTCGCTCCTGCAGTCACACACGCATTAATCACCTGAAAAATGCCCTGGGTTCCAGTAATAACCGAACACGATCCTTAAGTAGCACGGCCCCGCTTCTCAATAAATGAGCCTGCAGTCCGGAAGAGCTTTTGACTGTGGAGATGAAAGGCTCTTTGGGGAGCCCGTATTAATGAAATTTGCTGAGTGAAAACTGAGCCACAAGGCCGGGCCCCGCCAGACCCTCACCTGGTTACACTCGCTCCCAGCCCAAGGTCATAGAACTGGAGCCCTGACAACACTTCCACAATGCACACACACACGATCATGAAAAGGTAATTTAATTCTGGTTTTTCTAATGGACTTTAAAAAGGATCCGGTTGTATTGTTATATTGGAAATATGGTTTGTGGTGATGTTTGATCTAATATTCATGTTTTTGAGCTGTATATCAC
>JAZGTK010006551.1:0-20659 GCA_036877625.1 Ambastaia sidthimunki | reverse complement strand
CTCTCTCTCTCTCTCTCTCTCTCCCCCCTCTCTCTTCCTTCCTGATACAGTTTGATACTTTATTATTTAAAATCACCAAGGTTAGCAGAAACATTGTGAAAGTAAAACAGTGATTTAAAACACTAATTTAAAAACAAAACACTGATTATACACTCAAAATAAAACACTGAAAATAAAACACTGATTATAACAGTGTCAGAATTATTAAAACATCTATCATTAATTCCTATGTGTATGAACTATTATTATTTGTTGATTTCTGCCCACAAAACTTTTGTGAATGTAGGTTTTTCAAAGGGGGTGGAGCTAATGAATTTACTGGCTCTTAAATCTGAATGAGTAAGTGGTTAAGGGTGCTGACCTTGCTTTCTGATTGACAGAGGAGAAGAATGGATGTGAAACTCTCTAGACAGGCATGACATGATGGAGACAGTACAGGGCCATGGGGGTTAAAACCCTCAAGAGAGGTCCACTCAGATGTAATCAGTAGGTTTATCTATTAAAGTTCAGAAACTGTTGACTTTTTTTGCATTTTATTAGTTGATTTTTTAGGGAGTAAAATGAGGTAAAGGATTATTTGTTTACATAAATTATTTACATGAAATCTTTTTAAAATTTATTTACATGACCAAACTAACCATTTTAATTTGTAAGAACATTTTTGTAACGATTCCATTAAGTAACAAAAACATTAAAAATAAAACTTCAACGAACATTCAATACAGTTTTTTATATGTTGTATTAATGTTTTTGTTTGGTTGTAAGAATATTATTCAAACCCTTTATAAATTCTGTAACATCAAAATGTTCTGCTAACAACTTAAGAATAATGTTTTGTATATATGATATATAACATCAACAAAACAGCAACAGTTCTACTAATGTTACTGCCAGAAGGTTTTTTTTTTATAACTTTGAGAGAACTTTAAAAGAATGTTAGACGATATTCTGAAAAGAAAAACAAATCAGAATGTACTACTAACCACAATTCTGCTACAGTTTGGAGAATGGTACAGTTTGTTAGTTTGGTAACTAGTTGGTCAGTGTGACACATATTGTGTTGGCAAGTGGATGTCAATACCCAGCAATTGCATTCATATTTACAAATAATAAAAAGTAAAACTTTTGCACCATCAACAACAGGCACAGGCAGAAATTCCAGTGTATCATATTAAAGACAAACCTGCAGAGTCAGCGAACATGTCCTAACCCATCTGTGTGTTTGTGTGTGTGTGTGTAATATTTTTCAGTCAAGGTGTCATTGATGATGTGATGGATCACTCAGTTGTTATCAACACACACACTCCTCTGCTGAACATCTGGGTCCCACCTTTGCATGCGCGGTGAACCTCAAGCATCGGTGCGGAGAAAACCTGTCACAAGGGTTTGTAAGCGGAAAGAACAGAGAGCCATCTGGTTCTGTTTGGCCCAAACAAACCCTAACCTCACTCTTTACCTCACATGTTCCTCCGCTGCCTGGAAGAGAGGAACCTACATAAAAGGCAAACAGGAAAACAGCCTTTATTCCTCTCACCAGACCTAACAAAGGCCAGAACACAGATGGACTTTTCCAGATGCTTTTGGTTCCACAGGATTAAGATACAGTATCTGCAGGCCTGGTGTGTGTATGTTTGTGTCTGTGTTTTTATAGGAGATAGAGAGAGTGCTAACTGTAGGTCAGTTGTTTAATTACTGATAAGACTGTGTGTGTGTGTGTGTTTGTGCTGGAAAATAAAATATTGGCAGAGGTAAATGAAAAGACTAGGCCTTAATTTAAGCAAGACTGCATCTTTATCAGAAAATGCTAAATAGATGGACAGCTTAGCAAAAACATTTAGATTAAAACCACACACACGCTGACTCCTACAGAATTGTAGGACATACACCCTTAAATTAGAAAGATTGTTAACGATAAATCAAAGTGTGTGGGCAGACTGGCTGTGTGTTTATGCTTGATGCATGTAATGAGTCTTCCTGATGTCATATTAGGCTTTCTGCAGGAGGAACTACAATAAAAAAACAGTTGGCAGAGCTTTGTCATAAGCCAACAGCTTTTACCATGTTACAAAAACAGGGTTTTTTAAACCATGAACTTATCTCTTGCTGGTGCTTCTCACATTTTTATTGATGTTTTTCTGTTTCTACTGAGGCACAATATTGCCAACACAATTTTAAGTCCCTATGTGGTACAGCGTACTGTATCTGTGTGTATATCTTATGCCCTTGCCAACATACACACGTTTATAAAGTTTTTTTTCTTCTTAAAGCTGCTGATGGTATTTTTTAAACCGCAATTTTCATAAAGATAACAAAGAAAATAAGTGAGTTGTGACTAACTGTGATCTTTACTGATATTTGGTTCTTAGATAATGTTCCTTTATAGAAACTTGTGTGGCCAAACTGTTTCCTGATCAGTAGTTTATACAGTTCTGTTTGTTATCTTACTATGTCATCATAATGTCTACAGGGTGGAACTGATATACATAAACCTAATAACAAATTTTTAACACACAAACACAAACAAGTCATCTATATGGGTGCATATTGCATGGTGGTGGATGAGGTGTTGTGCAAGGACTCAAGGTTTGGTTAGCTTTGGCATTTAGCCTTTGCTGATAGATGTCATGGGTAAATCATTCTGCCGGCTGAAAGTTTTATCTGTTTTTCTCTATCCATAGTCAGAAGTAGCTGTGTATTTAGACCAAATCAGTGATTGTTTTTTGAACACGCTTGTGAAGTGGACCTATAATTTTTCAGTGTGATTAGTGACATGGCATTAGTCTTACTGTTATCTGCTTTATACCGAGAAATAAACAGATTTCTTTGATTCCTAGTGACTTTATAATTTGGAAGTTCGAGTTCCACTAGTCCATTATTTTTAGCTACATGTTTGTGTTTTGTAATATTTGTTTTTTTGTGTTAGTCGAGATTCATAACTTCTGTATTCTGTCTGAACTCTTGCTGAACTTGCATCTAATAATAGAAGAGGTCTGACAATAACACGCTAACCTGTGACTCACTCACACAAACACACCCTTCAGCTTTTGTTGTCATCCATCAGCTGACAGCTTCTGTCTTGTTTGCGCCCACTGAATATCATCACTTTTGTGAGTGTGGATGTAATTTCCCACCTCCTGCCCTCAAAAGAACCCTCAGACACTTTGCTGTGGTCTGAAAAGCCATTATCTGATTTCATTTGGTTTAGTTGAAACTCTCTGTTGGATCCTCATATCAAAGAGATGAATCAGCATCTAAGTTACAGGAAGCTGCAGAGATGTGGGTGTTTCTGTGTCAAGAGCTTTGCTCTTTTATACATTATTGATGTACCCGGGAATTTAAATATCAAAAGACCCTTGTATCAAGTGGCATGGCATAATAACATTTATTTGACCAAAACAGATTCCTGTTACAGAAAAAAGAATGGAAGACAGAGAGGTTTGGAACGATGAGGGTGAATAATATTTTATTTTTGGATAAACTATTCATTTAAAAAATGACATGCTGCTAAAATGAATTAAAACGTTTGTGGAGAACTGGGGAATTAAACATTTATGAATATGTTTTGGTATGTGTGTGTGTGCAGTTTGTTGGCGTCTGACACATAATTGACCCTCTTTGGCCTGTGTAATAGCCTATATGTTCTTGTAAGGAGTCTGGCTGTCACATCATTTTCTGCGTCTTTCTTTGTAGAAGGAAGTACTTATATAACACACTTGAGGTTATACAGTGTTTACAGTAAAAGGACTCATCAGCTGCTGTGCTTTTGTGCTCATTTCACCCCGGACCTGTGTGATCTGTCAGGAGATTTGTGGGATATGTTGCTTGTTTTATCCAACATGTAGTTTATTCCTCTGCTGAATTCTCTCTTCTGTCTTGCATGTGTTCCTGTTCCAACTCAATATTTTATCCTCTCTGGTATTTATCTGCATCTCTTTCTTTCTGTCTTAAGTTGTTGCAGGGGATGTTGTCCGCTCTCCACTCTGAGATAGATATACAAAGATATCTGCTGAAAATCCAGACCCTCGGTTCCTGCAGAGTCAGTATTAGTGCAAATGATAATGTGTGATGCATGTTTTGTGTTTAACTGCACCACAGACAGCTAACATGGGAATATTTGTCTTTGTTTGAATTGAAACAGTTGATTGTAAGATATGTGGGCAGATCCACACTGTCTTCTGCTGTGATCTATACATACTACATATGTTTAGTATAAACTTTATCAGTGTTTGCAGTCATTCACAGATGTTTTGTGCAGAGCTGCATGGCTGATTGCTGGAATGGTCACAGCTGACTGGAGTTTGTGGCTTTGCTGGTTTTTAATGAGATGTACAGTGTGTGTTACAGAAAATGTTAATGTATTCAGGCAATCAGACCTTGTTCATGATGAGTGCATCTGAGTTATTGTTACAAGTGTGTTGGGGGGAACCAGGCTGGAAACCAGTTGAAACCAGCTTCTAATACTGGCTGATTTTATATGGTTTCTAGCAGTTACAGGTTGGTCATTGGTCACAAGTTGGGTTGTTAGGTGGTCCAAGCTAGTCTTGATGATTAATGGACTACCAGATGTTGGGATAAACTAACCACCATGTTCCAAAAAACAGCCTAAAGCACCTTATAATTGAAGTGTCTGATTTGCCAAAAATGCAAACACTCTGAGTCTGTATAACATTACTTTGTTTGTTTTAGTATCTTTACATATTGACACAGTAGCATTGGCTCAACCAATGTTGGTGTGAGTTTGAGGGGGGAAACTGCAATTAGTTAATATTTTTGACAATAGTGGCAAAGAAATCACACACTTCAACTTTAAGTCAGTATAAACACTGGTATGTCTGGTGTTTTCAACAAAAAAAACTAAACAACAAATGTTTTTTTTTTAATTCGATTCTGTGGTATTGCTGGTTCTCAGGAATGTTTAATTTGTCAATTTAAATCTCCCTTCTTCTCTTCATCCTCCAGAACCGGGGCTCTAAGCAGAGCGTGGTGTGCCAGAGCCCAGTGCCTGTGTTTGTTGATCAGTTGGAACACGGCTCTCTGGTCTCTCTGGATGCTCTGGAGGTCATGTCTGAGTGTGACTCTCCCGTCGGCTTCACCCGAGGGTCTCGGTCCCGGGCCAGTCTGCCTGTGGTCCGGTCCACCAACCAGACCAAGGATCGGTCACTAGGTGAATACATACACATACTACCATTTGTGCTATGGACATGACTGACACCTGTGTTGTTTTGAGGAAAGGTATGCTATTAATTTCCTAAAAAATTGGCCATTTTGACAGTAACTAGTCAGCAGACAAAGCCCTAACAACCACTCAGAACACCCTAGCAACTGTATAGGAACCGTTAACCAGAACACATTAGCATCATAATCCATTCTTTTTAAATATTTAAAAACAGTTTAGAGATGTAACGTCAAGATGTAATTAAAATGAGGTAAACTATGAAATCTATGGGCCTACAAATAAATGATCTTGCATTGCTTCATTTCCCGTCTGCTGCTAAATGATTTAGTTGCAGTAAATATTTGTCTATGTTTTGTGGATGGGAAGTGCATAGGTTTACTTAAATGCGTCTGTCTGTCTCTTTTACTTAAGTTTGATGTCATAAGATTGACTTTAACTCTGTCATTATCGCTTCATGTAATGGAAATATATGAGGCTCCACAGCTGAAAGTCATAGCCTGTACTTAACAATTCACAGGCATATATTACTGCAGAGACTCAAGCTCGTGGGTACACACAAGCTCACAGACACACAAATATGGAAATACCACTCTTTTGCCAACATACACATCTTCACATATACACACTACCGCGCCCCATATGCTCCCTACTGCCAGACAGACAGTCAAACATGCACCGGGCCCCTCAAAAACAGAAGCTTTGAAATGAGAGCCTTCTCTGGCTGTTCACCTCTGATTGGTCGGTTTAAACAAGCACCAGCTGGTAAGACAGTTACGGGGAGAAATAGAGAAAGAATGTGTTCACTCAAAATTCTTCTAAAATATTGGGCAGTGTAGACAGTCCTGCAGAGAAAAAAGTTTTAAATTTAGACAAGGAAGCGTTGAAGGAAAACAAAGACGCTGAGAGACTTCCATCTTTGCTTGTTCAAGAAATTCAACATTGGCTCGTTGCCGTAAGTTTCGTTCCTTTCCTTTAGTTGCCTGAAGTTTCAAAGACGTCTTAAAGAGGTTTGTGTAATGTCTGCTTTTAATCATTAAAGCACAAACGTTTGTGTATAATTCTGTTACGTTTCTCAATGAAGAAATAATTTTTTAATAATACTGTCTAAACTTTTTAAGACAGACCTGCCATGAGGTTTGAGATTGTTTTGTAGTTTAGATATGCCTTTTTAAGCGACAAAAGTAAGTGTGATTTTAGTTTTATTTGTAAAAAAATCGGTACGATCCAACCCTCGCCCAAAAAATTACACTACCCATAATCCTGAACAGAGATCTAAAAATCAGAGAAGTTGCTGATACCATATAAACAAATGATGTAATCAAGACTCTCTACACTCTCAAAAATTAATATTTATGTATGAAATTTAATATATTGCAATAAACCTCAAATAAACCTTAAAGATTTTATAATCACTACTCTGTAGTATGATATTGTATCAAATTTTATCAAATGGTTACTTTAAACTTTAATATATCTCCCCTGTTTCTTCCTGTTTGCTCTGTTTTTTCAGGTGTGTTATATCTGCAGTATGGAGATGACACAAAGCAGATTCGCATGCCTAATGAGATAACAAGCACAGATACAATCAAAGCTCTGTTTGTAAGTGCCTTCCCCCATCAGCTCAACATGAAGATGCTGGAGTCACCCAGCACTGCAATCTATGTCAAAGACGAGACCAGGAATGTCTATTATGAACTCACAGATGTCAGGTGAGCATTTATATATCAGTTTTAGCCTTCTTTAAGCCTAAACCTCTTGCTGTCTTCTACATGGTTTGCTTGTTTTAGTTCTGTGATATCACCAAACACAGGAAGTGACCTGCTCTGAGGTCATATTGCACCACTGTTTCCTTTTTCTTTTCTTCTTTTCTTTTCTTTTCTTTTCTTGTCTTTTCTTTTCTTTGAGAACCAGCTCGAAAGGTAAACCTCATGTTTTTGTTGGGAAATATCCTCATTTTCAGGCCCACATTAAGACTTATAGACTTAAAGATAGTTTAGACTATGTATAAGTCACTCACATGTGCACAAACAGAGCATAAAACTAGATTTCAGTGTTATAGAATTACGTTCTCAACTTTAGATGATAATTTTTAGTAGCTGTAGTTGAAATGGCCTCAAACATCTTTCTCTGCATTTGAACCTAAACCAACTGTTTGTCATTCATCACTTATCAGCACAACTAATATTAACATACCTCTTATGTCACACTTCAAACAAACACTCCCACATCGTTCTCTGTGTTCTTTCGATTCTTCCTCCACCCTCAGCCTCTCTGGCTCTCCTCAAAAATAGGAGTGAACCAGTACTCTTTACCAGAGTGGAGATCACCTCGAGCCATTTAAAAGAATTTACCAAAAATTAGTATTCTGTATTTTTTTCCCCCATCCTTTTCCATGGAACATAAGGTGTTATTTATACTAATGTCCAAGCTGCTATTTTCCATATAGTGAAAGTGAACACAACATTACTCTCACAATACTATCATGTGGCTTTAGAACATTTCAGTGTCATTTTTGACACTCTCATGTCCCCATCCATTTTCATTATATGAGAAACTGATAAATTAAGCTTTTGTGTTCCACGGAAAAAAGAAAGGAAGCCATACAGGTTTGTATTGTATATGTTTTTGTGTGGACTGTACCTTTAAATATTGTCATCCGCTGTATACACATATACACACATTGTCATAAACGGAAGCAGTCCCTCTCTTTTGAATACCATAGTGATACAAGGTGTACTTTGAGACGACTCCTTTTATCACATTGTAAATATGAATTACAGTCACATGACCTGATGTATTATACTTACATAAAACACACATCACATTTCAGAACTGAGTGGTTGTCATCATACACACACTCATTATGAGACACATTATGAGATGTCCAGTCAAGAGGCACAGTTACAGTCGTTGAGAAAATACAGCAAATAGACTTTGAAACTTAGTGGACGGTTAATGTTTTAGCTTAATGTTGGCCTGGTGAACCACTGGATTAATGGATATCTCAGCCATCATGGATCTGGAAGAAAGTGGCTTCTCAACTCAAGTTTTTCGCTCAGACTCGTCTGTGTCTCTCAGTGGATCGCTTTATTCTCGTGATTCCCTTCCCGTCTCTCGTTGTCACTCTCCTCTCTCTCGTGTTGATGTCCGTTTGCCCATGTTGCACCCCGCGGTGGCACAGCTGCGTGGCCAGTCTTCAGCGCGCCGCTCACGGCCCCGTTCAGACGGTGACATTTGGTCTGTGTATCTTAATGATGTGGATTTTTCTCCACGCAGGAGTATCACGGATCACTCCTGCCTGAAGGTGTATCACAAAGACCCTGCCCAGGCCTTCAATCACGGGCCCAGGCCAAGCAATGGCGATGCAAGGGTAAGTGCCAACCTGATACGTTTCTTGTGTTTTTTACTTTAACTGTGAAAGTCTTAAAAGCATAATTCACCGAATTATGAGAAATGAGATTAAAATGAGATTTCAAGATGCACTTACAAAGGAATTTTCGTCTGAGCTTTTCCTTAAATCATTGTAATCTAAATACTTCATTGGTAAGTCAGAATACATGTTTCTCAAGCTAAGCGGTAGAAAAGATATGTAATATCTAATAAAATTGATTGGTGGAAGCTCTGATTGGCTGCTTTCGGTCATGTCCACACGTTGCCAGACTTTCTTGTTTTTGCTTGCTCAAAAGAATGAGTGGATGATTCAAATAACACGTCCCTACCCAGCATCCCCCCTGTTCATCGGTCTCCAGGGGTCCCTCTGCTCTTCAAAGTTGGACCCCAGCCCCAACTCCGTCACCCCGTCCAATCCTTTCATGTCCGTCTGTGTCCCCCAGGCCTAATTTCAGGGGGATTGGATCAGGACGGAGACAGAAGAAGCAATGAATAGAAAGCAAAGACTTTTTTCTCAATCCTTCCCCTCCCATAATCCCTTCTAATCTTTTGCCATGCCGGTCGTGTTTGTTTGGCAGTGATGTAACGGAAATTAGATCACAAGGCTTTGGTTTTCTCTGTGTTTCCCCAAATTTAACTAGGTAGCCCCAGACTTTTGTTAGTGGTAATCCCTGGTCTGCCTTTGACCAGCTTGCACAGCTAATGTGTATTTAATGAACACACTGCCATGAGACCTTTAAGGGAAGTTTTAAAAGTTCCAGGGGAGTGAAAGACTTTGCTGTGTGTGTTTCGTTTGGTTTTCGCTTGATACGTTTGTCTGCGTGGCTGATATAGAAGCGCGTGTGCAGAGTTAGAATTTGAAAAGCGCATTGCCTGCATCACGTGTCCGAAAGGATTAAAGTACATTGTGTGAAGACTTATGGCTGTGCAAATACAGATAGGGAGAGAGAGAGAGTATGAAAGATTAATCTGTTGTCTGACTAGGGAGAGAAAATAAGTTGTTTAGGCAGTTGCAAAGTTCACAACAAGTGTCAGTGTTTGTTATAGTGTCTATTTGAAGAAGAAACAAGATAGTGCAGGATTATTGTATGCAACTTTATAGGAATGTATTTTGAACTTAAGTTGTCTTTACATAAAGTTACAAATTAGAACAACAGCAATGAATTGATCAGTAAGAATGCATAATAAGCTAAAATATGTGACTGACTTCTAAAGCAGAAATGTTTTAACATGATCAGAGTTTCTGGGCATTAGTTAAAAGCTTTTACCACCTTAAAGTTATTGCGTAATATTTATCAGATGTTCAGGTTTCTTACGAGTTTTCACATGTTGTACCATGTGACAGGCACAGATCATGCCCGGCCCATGTTGTGTCAGTAAAAACATGACCATGTGTGCTGTGGTTCAGTTTCTGTCAGTGATGGAGAGATCAATTAATAATGTCCTTTAGTTTGCTTGGAGAAATAAAAAAGTAAGACTGTTATTATGGGATGTAAGTATATGTATGCCTGCACTTTTGTCCTGACCAGTAATGAGGAAAATTACTTCAAATAGTAGTTTGGTTGCTTACTAATAATGATGTTTTCTTGCTTGTAATGAGATTACAGTCATCCTGTGTTACGTTTTTATGACTATGTGGGCCTGCAAATTTTCTCGTATTTTACTAGTATTACACATTTACAATGACATTCTCTGTATTAGGCAGTTTACATGTAAAAGACAGAGCATTCTGTGTGTGTGTGTGTGTGTGTGTGTGTGTGTGTATACACTTTCATACTGTATGTATACAGTGGTCAAAGCAGATGCCTTTCATCAGTGCTCATCCAATCACAATGCAGGAATTTGTAAACATGGCACTTTGATGTCACATGAGAATCCACTGCTTCCCCCCTCCCACACACACACACTCACACACACACTATGGAAAGAGGAAATATTCAATATCAACACACACTGTGTAAAATTATCTACACACACATGAAACCGGAGCATGAATCGATATGCCAAGGAAAACTGTTGGTCACTTAGATGTAGTTGTTTGTTGATGTGTAACATAACAGCCACACTTTTGTTTGACAGGCATGAAAGGCTAAATGACATTGTTTAAATATGGAAATAAACCCAATAGAGAGTTTAGCCTGCAAGTTCCACAGTATAATTATGTTTGTTTCAGTAGTATTAAATATGGCACACATTACTGAGACAACACACACACACAGTCTGACCACAGTTGTTATTGTAACTGTCAGGGGACAAGAGATCTGTTATTCTTTTATCTCAAGCTTTATTTTGAAACAGACTGAACCTACACACACACACACACAAACACAGCTACACGTTACAAATGCACAAGCAAACACAACACATGCACAACAGACACACAAGACATGATCTGGCCTTCTAAAAAAAAAACTTTGGAAATACACAGAATTAACAGTCTAATCAAATAAGCCCTGCACCTGTTAAAACATGCCATTTATGTGTGCCTGTGTCATAGACAGACAGACAGACAGAAATTAAGAAAGGAAGAAAATACAAAAATAAAAAGATTACGTGTAACAGATAAAGTGTTTTGTCTCCTAAAATTCCAACAGATGTTTATACTTTGTTTGATTTAATAGGATTGTAGTAATTGTGGTGTAGAGATCCACATACACACACACACACACACATGTACTTCGCAGTGCCTGTCTATTAAATCTGCAGGCTGATCTCTGTGCAGCTTACCTGACCACAATTTACAGGTGACTGTTAATTTGAAACAGACACAAAAAATAGACACAGCGTTACAGGCACAGCCTAGTTAACTAACAGCATAAAGAAAAAGTTGCATAAAGACAGCCAATCAGATCATAGCATTTTCCTAAGACAGACAAAGAAAGATGGACCAAAAGTAAGAGAAATAGAGAAAAAAAGGCATTAGAGTTTGTCTGCAGTGCCTCTTGGGTCGAATTTAAATCAAATGTTCTCTTTCACTTTTTGATTTCTTTATCTATCAGGTTTAATGTTTCATGCCAGCCCTCCTGTGGCAGATTCTCAACCTTTTAAGGTAACGCAGAGAAGAAAACAGATGAGAATTCCAAGTGGTTGAAACAGACAAGAACTTTCATGTTGTTTCTCAGGTAACATCTGGAGATGATCGTTATGGCTCCTCACTATGTGAAGCTCTGAATCTGCTTGCTCTCTCTCTCTCTGCTGGACTGATGTAGAAAGAAGTTTATAGACTTTGCTTCTTTTATTGATACACATAGTGGAGAGTGGACTGTATATTTTGGGAGAGGAGGTTAATACTGAAGCAAAATGTGTCAAAGCACAAGCACTATACAGCTAACAATTTTAGGTTGTAAAAACTTTTCCATACAAAAATACAAAAAGGTGTTACAAAACACATTTCGTACTGTAAACTTCAGTTCTTAAAACGTAAGAATAAGGTTTATATATATATATATATACTTATAGAATGTTCAGAGAATTTTCCCGGTTGGAAAGCTGGGAAGCTTATGGTCACGATTCTCACAAATGCCAATATTTTGTGAGAGAATATACCTACAACATGGTAAACTAGAAGATGATAGTTGATGAGTGCAGGTTTTTTTATTCATTGCCATGGTGATATAATGTCACAAAATAGCACGCTGCTGTCCTGAGGCAGATAAAGACTTGGAACTCTCACCTGTTCTGGGTGTAGCCTCAGCTCTGACTCACCCCAGCACAATGCTCTCATTGTTTCAGAGAAAGAGAGGCAGGGCAGAATGGGCGATCAATCTGAAATGAAATGCTTGGAAAGAAGAAGCATTAGTTTGTATTCAGTGGATTATATGATAAAGCTCTAAGGTTTTAAGGGTTGTTCTGCATATCTGTGCTTTGTTTTCTATTTATAGACTTTTTGGAGAATCAGGCATGGTCAGAGATTAGCTCTGTTTCAAAACCTGGTTAACTGCCTTGTTTGCTACTGTCTACACAGGCAGCTGCCTTTCAAGATAACATAGTAACTGATATTAAGCTACCTAATGAACGATTTGAAGCATTCTACAAAGGGAGCAACTTTGTGCACCACATAAATAACATGGGACACTCAACATCACCTTTGTCACTTCACAGTCAAACATGTTTGATGTCAACATGTTTGCTAAGCTATTGGTTTTCTCATGACAGTCTATTGTGATATAAATTGATAAACCCAGGCATGTAAAACAAAACAAACTGTGATTGATCGCTTTACATTTTAGTCATACAACCCTTCCAGTTTTCAGCCAGTTCAAGCTGCATAAAACACAAGATCTGCAGTCAAAGGTCTAAATCTGAGACTAGTCTTATGGTTCATCTATCTTTTCTGGAGGCTTATGTCTTCCAACTCAGCTGTGTTTGATTACCATAGAAACTTAAACATTGATTTGCTATTTTCACTTCAAAGTGGTCTAAAAATGAATCATGTATTGTTTCGCTGTCATTTGTTTGCACACCAGAAAAGCACACATAGTTTCACTCCAGACTGAATTCTCTTTGTCATATCACAAGGTTCTTCCTGTTGCTCCTCATTGCTGAGTTTAGAGTCGGATGAGTTTTGTCTGTCTTCTGTCCTCAGGCATGTTTTGCATTCTAGAACATAATGATGGGAAACTTCTCCTCAGATACATCAAGCTCATAATGTCAGACAAATCAAGAGCTCATAGTTTTGCAGACTAACTTAGCTCTTACTGTTTATCATACAAACATAAACATGCTAATTTTTGTTTTATAAATGTCTCTTAAATTATTTTTTTTGTTCTAAGAAGCCAGTAATACACATTTGAATTGCCAGAATTACCAGCGTTGTCCTCAAGACACAAAAAAACAAAGGTATTTTAAATGCAGCTGTAAAAATTATGTCCCAAGTGCGGTCTAAATAGCCTTCTGTTTTTTCCTCTTTTGGATTTTATAACTCTTTCCTAGTCTATTTTTTCTCAGTTCTAAATAACATGGCAGTTTTTTGGCTTTGAGTAGATGGTGGTAAACCAGTAGCATCACTTTATGACTAATGCAAACAGATGTGTGTTTAAGGCAACACAATACCGCCCTCTTGCCTTTTAATTACAGCATTGTGGAGCGTATTTGATCCATAACCACGTACGCCTCGATGCGCACGCACCCGTCTTTTTACACACACATACTTTATCGTACACTTTTTCCAAAACATGAGTCTCCATCTGAAGTGTATTACGGTGATTAGTATACTTTAGAGGACCTACTTGGGTGGTCAGGTCAGATCAGGCTTCCCATGCATGCTGCCTGTTTAAAAAAACATCCAGATTACAGGTGCTCTGAATTCAGCCTGCGCACAATGACATATTATTAGATCTAAACACATGCTTTTTTTAAACCACTGAATACCAGGGCATCTCTGTTTCTTTATTTGCTTTGTATAAGGCCTTCATTTCAAATTTAGGGTAGAAAAATATCACTTATTTCTTAAAAGTTGTAGATTAGCCTAGACATACAGTAGCAATGGTGACAGTATGGAACCTAATTTTTGTGATATGTGTTTCTTAATCATTTAATGTGTATTTTTGTGGTGATTTTAGTGTTTCACGAGCAGTATGAGCTATTTTCAGGGCTGTTATTTTATAGTTGGTTTGTGAAAATGAGTGCAGCATAATCCCTTTAAATCTAATTTTCATGTATGTGTTTATTTTTGGTCTCTGTTCAGGTTCACAGAGAGATGATGTATGCTGGACGGGATGGTCATCCTCTCCGGCAGCCCCCAATGGGCCCTCCACCACCCCACCTGCAGGGCTCCATGTCCCCTACCACACCTCACACCATGCCCCCCTCCCCCTCTCGTATTCCCTTTGGTTCACGTGCTTCAGGTGGACCAGTTGGGGGTGCCACGATGCCACGTGAGCGAGCCGGAAATACACACACTACCCCCACTCGCTCGGCTTCCCCCTGCCCTAGTGCCATCCTTGAGCGACGTGATGTCAAACCTGATGAGGATGTAGCTGCAAAAACCATGTCACTTCCTGCTCGAGTTGAAGGCCATTATGCCGACCCCTATATGTTACATCACCATGTCCCACCCCCTGACACAATAGACCACGCCTACCACCGTGCCACCATACGCTCTTACAGTAACCCTCCAATGGAACCTGCTGACCATCATTCACTTTTTCGTCAGAAAAGCAGGAAGTACACAGATAGCCAGCTGCCCATGCTTGGCTCCAAAACCCCGCCCCCTTCCCCACAAAGATTGGGCGAGATGAGAATGATGGACATTCACACCGGCCAACCACAAAGACAGTCATTTAGGAAAGAGGCTCCTGTTGCTATGGATACCATGGTAAAGGCAAGGGGAGGCATGGGGTCCCCGGCAACTCCTGATCTTCAGGGTCATAATCCTCTGGCCCCCTCAACAGACCCTCAAACACGGTAAGTCACTCATTAGGAAAAAACATGGATGCAGCGCATGAAGTTAACTAACCTTTCATTTAAAACACATCACTAAATACAGCAGCATCCCAGATGTAGTCATGTTCATTCTAACTCTGCATCAGTAATGTTTATTGTAACTTATTGTCTTTCATTGCATTGTGTTGTTTCCTAACTGCATCGTAAACATACATACACCCCAGATGGCAATGTTGTGTCTAAATATTTAAAAGCTCTGCTATACCAGTGGCCGTTATGTAATAAATATTTAGGGTTGAGAAAAAGCTTGCTTGGTTTTGTCTTTATGCATAGCTTATTTCTTCAGTAAGTAAAGTCAGTAAATAAATTATTCACATAGAACCTTTTAAAATATAATCAAGATACACGAGGATACAAAAGGAAGAGATAAAAGTGCAAATAAAATAAGAGTGCGTAGAAATGAAATAAAAAGTAAATCAAATGCAAAACAAATAACAGAATAAAATGTAAAATGAAGAAAATAAAACGAGTGCTTTGAGACACTTTTAAACTGTGCTCATAGGTTGTCTGGGACAGTTCTGCAGTTGTGAATGGAGAATGATTTTTTTTTGTTTTTAAGTAAAATCATATTGCTGACATATGCACAAAGCAACAAGGTGAAGACAGGAACTAGGATTTTAAAAACAATTCAGACACTTTTAGCCAGTGAAAGGATTTCATTACTTTTCAGAAGTGCAGCCTTACATAACACACAGAAGACTTTGAACCCTCGGTCAGCAATTGGCATGAGTCACCTTTGTTTTATTGTGTTGGTCCATCTTGCCTTTTGTTTGTATGTGACCCATAAATCAGTTTTATTGTGCTTGGCTGTGTACCGTCAGGCTTTGTCTTCCTAGCAGAGAACATTAAACACAGGGTTCAATCCAGGGGCTGCAAAACATCAGCTTATAAAGATAGTAGATGCAGTAGTAAGCCAGAGAGGTATAGATCAGTCAAAGGCGTTTTTTTTAACAGTCACTATAGAAAAAAGTGAATGGATATCTTACATTGTATGAGTGGGCAGTTCCTGCAGGTGCCATTGTTATGTCAGTATGCTGTCCCAAACACACACAACACCCTCGTCCACCCCAGAACCTCCCCTTAGTAGTAAGCATGCAATATGCTCTGTATCTCTCTGCAGAGAGAAAATGAAGGCCATGGAGGAACAAATAGCCAGTCTGACTGGTCTTGTACAGCATGCTCTCTTAAAGAGCCACAGCTCTAACGGCAGCAAGCAGCACCCCAGGTAAGCAAGGCAAGCTGGGTAATGTAGTTCTCAGGCCACATTACCACACAGTGCTGGGTTTCCCAATCAAATGAGGAAACATAAAATCAAAGAAGGTCAGGATTATAATTAAGCACTGAGTAAATAAAGAAGGCTTGGTTGGTTAGATGACTACTAACTAACTAACTGTCAGCATGAAATAAATTGACTACTCACTCTCAACGTAACCTGTGGATTTGCTTGTGTTTGCCTGTATGGTTGGCAATGCCTGTGCCAACATAACATAGACTAACTGCAGGCGTTTTGTGTTAAATCTGAATCACATTGAGTGTGTGTGTGTGTTCAGTCATTTAATCTATGTCCCATTTTTCCAGTGAGAAACCAGTAATGTCTGGATCACCAGTTCACAGCACATCTAGCTCAGGTAAATTTCTTCCTTTTTCCATTGTATTTTCTTTTTTTTGTTTCTTTCTTTCTTTCTTTCTTTCTGTATTCCTTTTTGTCATTTTCTTTCTGTCATTGCTGTTTGTGTTTGTTTGGCGACTCACATCTGTGTATTGTAAAGCAGGGCAAAATGACTGTGAACATCCCAACAATCTGTCAACAATCTCTTCCACACATCTGTCAGTCAGAAATACAGCCTGCCACATATTCTTTCACTTATTCCACACAATCACACAGGCCGTGTGAGTTTCCAAGACAACACAAGCCGCAAAGAGCAAATGTGTGAACACCATCTTCTGAGCTCATTAATATGTACTTTTGCATTGTATTGTAAAGTACTCAGTGGAGTTTAATATTAAACATTTTTAAGTGTTCTGATCACTGTGTGTGTGTGTGTGTGTGTGTGCTTTAATGGGCACATTGATTAAATGTACACAGCTGACTCTTGAGGAAGAGTTACAGTTTTACAGTGGAGTACAGTCTATAAAACATGGTTTGATACATTTTTACTGCATGGTTGACACATAAATCATTCTTTAACTGGTCTGCTTGACTTTCCCTCAGTCTCGTTTCCACCCAGACCAATAGTGTTTTACCGTTTAAGTTCATGTCTGTGTGTGTTTTTCTTAGGAGGCTCTCCAGTATTAGCACCAAAAGTTACTACAGCACCTCCTGAGCGTAGCCTCGCCCCTACCCCACCCACAGGCCTCGCCCCCACTCCACTCACAGGCGCCGCCCCTTTGCATGTCAACCTTCAGCTGTTCAGGAAGAATGTCTCTGAGCTCCGCCTCCAGCTGCAACATATAAGACAACTACAGGTAATAAATCTGCCAAATTAATGTAACACAACTATAAGTACATTCCAAAACTGTTACTGCAGTAACAACATGTTTAGCCCAGCATGCTTTTAAAATGAATATAAATTATTGCTCTTAATAGATGCCAGTATGCTTACTGTATTTAGTTATCATGCTAAAGACAATACATTTAACTTCTGTAGGGTGTGACATGATTTAATTGGATGATAAAAGATGGGTTTTAAGGTTGTGATATTATAGGTTTGTCTACACTTTGCATGGCCTTTCTTACTTCATCTGTAAAAATGTTACTTCCAAGGCAAAGAAAGTTGTAAACTTTTTTAAAATTTTCTACAGCATTTTCGTGCACATTCAAACCAATGACATTTTTTAAGAATGTAAAAAATAAGAAATTTTCACTTTAAAATCATCATTTTATCAATGAACAATGAACAATTGTGTGTGTTTGTGTGTGATTGCAGCTTCAGAATCAGGAGTGTGTGCGTGCACAGATAAAGCGAGCAGAGCAGGAGATCAGTGTAAAACTGTCTGAGGTGCTGARAAGACAAGACGATCCTGCACAGAAACAGAGAACCATGGTGGAGGAAGAGAGACACGGATATCTCACAATGCAGGAACGAGTTCTCACACAGCTGGGGTATGGCACACACAACAGTTCTGAAATCCACCTTCCTTTGGGCAAACAAATGCCTTTCATTCTCCATCATTTCTCACGAGACTCATTATAGCCTCTCTTTTAACTCATTACGACCCCGTCCACCCTCCTGCGTGTAAACGGTAATTAAACCCCTCTTTAATTTAGCTGGTTAGCAAGCGAGCTCTGCAGAAACAGCTCGTTGGGAATTATTGCTAGCCGCAGATCAGCAGCATTAGCGCTCGGTTTTCATTGGTTGAGAGCCAGTGATGGCTCAGCAGTGCTCTCTTTGTGAAACAGCCAACAAGGACAGTTTGACTTTTATTAGTATGGTGACTGAGGAATATGGCAATAAAACAGCATTTCTAAAATTTTTCAGCATCTTCTATAAGATTTTTAGACCATTTTGGAAACTGCCTTCTCTAGGCCTGCTATATAATTAAAGAACATTATGTAGATTTTTTTATAACATGAACTGTGATGTTATTTATATATCTTTTGTCTTTTATAACATAAAATACCTTTATTGTAGAATATTAAAAAATACCAGGCAACTAGAGCAAACCAATAAAAGCATAAAAAGATAAAAAATTGCAATGAGAGTTTAACATTATACTTCAAGCCACTGTAATTGCTTTTAACACTGTCCAGAATTAACACTCACAAAGTGCCAAATGGAAGCAATAATTGGCTGGACAGTTAGCCTGTACATTTCTGTAGGGTGACAACATAAAGCATCATTTCAACTGCAATGTAAGAGCAATTTCATAAACAGACCAGGGCAAATGAGGAAGGTCATGATTATTGGTAAAGTTGACAAGATATTTTATAACTGAACTTTGAGCATAAACCACAACAGAAAAATTAATGTTGGGAAGAAGAGCAGTTTATCTGCACTGCCCTCTAGTGGCACAACAGCGGAATCGGAATTCAAATATACTGGCCAACTAATCATTCCTTTTCTATTTAACACTGGAATATAAATCTTAAAAAAATAAATATGTAAATACTGATATAATTAATAATGTGAATGTTTGTGTGATTGTAGGGATCTGGAGCTGTATGTGGAGGGTCTGAAGACTGACTCCAGCTCTGGTGTGCCTCACAAATCTGTGACTCTGAAGGAGGTAGAGGAGGGGGCTGTCAAACTGAGGAAGGTGGGCGAGCACCTGGCTGGACTGAAAGGTACCACAACATTAAAGTGCAGCTTAAATTAAAATGAGAATGAGAAATACAGTGACGTATAAAAGTCTTAAGACCACATTTAAAATCTAGGATTTCCAATCAAATTTTAACTTGGAAATAAACAGAAAGATTTGGGATTTTGAAACCAAAGATTTTAAAGAGTGTTTTGATGTAAAACGCAAAAGAAATATTTAAGATTCTGTATCTTATCTTAGTCAAGTAACTCAAGTAACTAAAAATCCAAAGTGGATAAGCGCCTGTTTTGTGTTTCGTGTTGTTGAAGATGTTGCATTGATTTCCATGGTAACATGATATTGAGTATTTTTGGGTATTTAAACCTGTCATATTCTGCGACCCTGTGAACCGGTAAAAAGCTGTTGAACTGTAAATTCCCTCTCAACCCTGATCACGTCATGTGACCCCCACACATGTAAACTGATTTAAATGTGGGTGATTCCCCCACTGACAGACACCTGATGAAGTCATTGTCCATGAGCATCGGAACAACCAGTACTGTTTCCTGCTTAACAACTTTTCACACTCTAAGATCTTCTCACTCTTGCAGGTGAGTTTCCAGCCCTGCAGACCCGGATGCGGGCAGTGCTCAGGGTCGAGGTGGAGGCTGTCAGGTTCCTCAAAGAAGAGCCACACAAACTCGATAGCATGCTGAAGAGAGTCCGAACCCTCACAGACACACTCGGCAACCTTCGCAGGTACATGCAGATCGAGACAGATGGAGGAGTTCACTAAGAATTAATATTGTTGGCATGCACTGTCTGCATTGTTTCAGGCCCCACCCAGCTAACGGGAACATTCTCAGAACATTGCCTAATGTTCTCTAAAAGTTCTCTCAAAGTTATCAAAAAACGTTCTTGCAGTAAGGTTAGTAGTGGTGCATGCGAATTGTTTACTGAATTCGACCCAGACAGAATGAGAGACATTTTAAAGTAATTGTATTTACTGAAAATGATGGTTTATAAAAGAAAAGTTACAAGCTGTGAGCTTGGAAAGCCACATTATCATTTTGGCTTCAAATAAATATTTCATTTAGTCTGTCGCATCATGTGCTTGTCTATTAGTTTATGTGTCAGGGGCTAAATGTTAATTCCTATATCCACCCTGAGCGTGTGATTGGAGCAATGTGGAATTAAGATATATGACAGGCCTTCTGATTCCATCCACGTATCTGAGCCGCTAGAAATTATGGAAGTGAATATTCAGTTTTCTGTTCTCTATATTGCATTCACTTTGTAATCCTGTGTGAGAAGAGACTCTGTATAGATTGTGACAGAGGAGAGATACGTAGCATCTGCTCTTAGTCACTTTCTGTCTCTTCTGTGTCAGACCTGATCACACTCAAGTCT
>JAZGTK010006550.1:0-20663 GCA_036877625.1 Ambastaia sidthimunki | reverse complement strand
AAGCAGGGGTCAAAAGGCAGGCAGCAAACAATCAACAACAAGGCAGTCCAAAAACACAAACCAGGAAACCAGAAACCACAGGAGAGAATGCTCAGAGACGTTAGCCGGGGCAAAACAAGACTTCACCCAGAGCAGCAGCACAGGTGAGTTTATATATGGTCTTTAATGAGCGTAACGACCGCCACCTGTGGTCCCAGCACGGAGTTCTGGGAAATGTAGTTCGTGACAGCTATACTAGATTCTCTCATTTAAAAAACGCAGGAACAAAATCAAGGTGCAAGAAAATGCAACCCTGATTACAGTAAATAAGGATTCTATCGCAAAAACTTCAAAAATCAGCTGAAAGGGCCAAGTGGCAGCCCTGGTGTGGTCACACTTGCAGGATAGCACTAATTGCTGCGATGTGACCTAACTATGAGTGGAAAAGGGAGCATCCTGTTGACGTTATATCATTAGTGCTTGATGTTGATTCCGCAGGAGCTAACAAAAGCTGTGATTAAAAGCCACCATTGTTTTCTCATTAGGGCTTCCAGATTAGCAAAAGGTGTGAGCCGCAGCCCCTTCATGGGGATAGATCAACATTAAGATGGGCCTTAACACACATCAAGCGGCACACCCCTTTCTTAAGGAACCTCAAAGCTTTAAATACAGAGGATAATCTGAATACATCAGACTTCATTTAGAAAGATTAATCACCAGATGTTACCCCAATTAGGCTTGGTATAAAACTGGGACCTCCCAATAACACCATAGTGCCGTAAACTTAATAATAATAACAAAATATTACTTAATTGTCCTCACTTGATGATCATCTTGACCAAAATGAGACAGCTTCTGAACATTGTAGGTTTTTTGTGGAGCTGCTGATTTGACTTGCTGTTCCAAACTTTGTAATGTGGATAATTTTCAAGTTTTTGAAAACTATAGAAAAGTTTGAAACAGCTTCATAATCATCTAGCAGAATTAAGCATTTTAAGTGTCAGGGTGTCTGAAGAGGGAAAAGGTGAAACACTCATGGGAGGGATCTTGACGTTTATCAATTTGGCGCAGTAAGGGATCCAGACGCGCAGAGCTCACTGCGCCTCTTCAGAAGTGACAGCGCCAACACAACATCAGAAACACAGTGGTCCGACAGCACGATTAAAATGCATCACTGGTTTTTTAACAGCTTTTTAATTATTTAGAAACAAACGTACAACACATGAATACAACATATGATGGAACTACATAATCTTCTGGACTATATGTGGAGAAGTTTTTTCCCACGTCGGATTTATCTCTGTGTATTTGTTTACGAAGACGCACATCTGAGGGGCTTGTGAAGATCTGTTGCTTCTCCAGTGTTTTTTAGCGTATGGATTTGAGTCAGTTTATTTAATCAGGAGATCAGACCGAACTGGATTGTCATTCAGAAAAACCCTGGATACACGATTCAGTTTTGTTTCCACAATGTATGGAATAAATCAGCGGTGCTTGTACATGTGAGTATATTAACATTTAGTTAAATATTAGCCCATATTTTGTACATATTTTGTAATACATGATATATGATCTATTGCAAAAAAAAAAAGTTTTTTTAATATTATTTTATTTATTTAAAAAGTATTGACTGTTTTTATTTTTTATTTTTTTTTTAGATCCTTTCATTTCTTCGTGGTGTGGTGTCACGCACAGGTAAATTTAAAAATGTGTATTTAAGCAGGGAAATTTATTTTAAGATTTTTAAAGATATTTTGCGCGTCAAATAGACTGCCATATAATATAGCACTGGCTCTTAAACGAAGCCCTGACTTTATTCATAGATTACATTATCCAAAATTACTAAATCCAAATTATACCTAAAGTAACTTTATATTGCATAAGACCTTCCAGGGACTTTAAAAACGTCTCTTGTTATAGCTTAACAGTTAGATCAGTGCTTTTGCTGGCATTTACAAAACGTAAGGTTTATTGTTCCAGCAGCAGAGAGAGAAATATATGTGATCTTATTTTCCCTTTGCATCGAAAAGGGGGAGAAGAATCACCATTCTCCTAATTTTAAGCAGTATGTGAGGGAACAGGGCTCACTGACGGACCAACTGAGCCGGCGGCAGGTCCGAGTCTACCAGCTTTACAGCCGAACCAGCGGACGACACGTCCAGATCCAGGGTAAAAGAGTGACCGCCACAGCAGAGGACGGAAACACTTTCGGTCAGTCTGTAATTAATTAACAGTAATTAACTTACGTTAGGTTTTGGTGGAGATATGGATGTTTTTATATGAAACTGATTGGTTTATTGGCTGTAACACTGTTTGCTGATAGTTCAAAAGACATTTCTTTGCTTAATCGTTCCCTTTTGTGTAGGTTAGGATGTGAGTAATTTGCTTTGAAAGGAAAGAGGAAATAGGAATAATTTTACTAGCCAGGATTTGTGGGCAGCCAAATACACACAAGTCATCTACAAAAAAATAATGTATTTATAGGCGTTAATGTCATATTTCATTGTTCATAGGAGTGAATTATACATTGACCATGCAACGAAGCAAAACTGAATTCATAAACCACTTATTATCGTAATTGAGATTTTTTTTTAACTTTAACAAACAATGACATTATGAAAAATGGTTTCTTAGGTAACATAAAGAGAGAATTCATTTATATGACTGTATCGACCAGACCACATTAGTTACACGAAGGAAGTGATTTTTACATTGAAGTTTTACAGTGCATTTAAAGAAGTTAAATATGTTTTTGTTTCAAGTGCATTACATTCTTGCACCTTTTGAATGGTATTCATAAATGTCTGTGAACATTGTCCAGAATGCAGTCTGTTTTTTGGCGCTAACCCATTTTGCTTGTTGCATTGCAGCAAGACTTTATGTGGAAACAGACACCTTTGGAAGTCGTGTTCGGATCAAAGGAGCGGAGAGCGGCAGATACCTGTGTATGAACCGCAGGGGAAAACTAGTGGGCAAGGTATGTACCCATCATAACTTTACTTTCACTCTAAGATTTCTCAGAAAAAACAGTATTTTATCGGTGTGGGTGTAAGTTAACAATAGCATAAATAGAAGTAAGCTAAACTTTATTATAGCACCTTTTAGACATTGTTAACGTAGTGTATGCGCATCAACATTCACATACATACATTTATGCATGTATGGAAGGAAATGAAAAAATAATAATTATAATAATAATAATAAAACATTATTAATAAAAACCTTTAAATAAAAAAATAGTAAAAAAGAATAAGAAAATAAATGATGATAAGATAAGATAAGGTGAACTGAACAAACGTGTCTTGTGGCTTATAGCCTAAGTGAGCATGTTAAATACATGTAAAATAAACAGGAAGTGAGAACAATCAGTATAGTTTTTAGTGCTGACTATTAAACAGAGTGTCTTCCATCACATACACTTTCTGAACTGTGTAAATGTGTTTTATGTGTGTTTGTTCAGACAAGGCCATAGAGATAAACTGTCAGGTTACTGTGAAACAATGTTAATGGTAACATCTTTAGGAATAGAATATGTCTGCCAGACCTAGAGAGGAAACTGCATTCTGTGCTTGAGGAGATGATGTCTTTAGCACTGTGGTCTCATAACACAAATGCCGGGACAACTAGATGAAGACAGTGAGCACATTCTCGTGGCCCATTAACTGTGTTGAGAGCTGAGGGCAGTGGTGAAGAATAAATAATGATAGGTGCTCGGCATTGGAGCATGACTGATAACACTGCTTGAGTTTCTTGTGTAAGTACTGAGTGATTTTAAAAGTGTTTTGAATTCCTTGTGGAAATGTGGAAGCATTTCAATTCAGAGGCTGTCATTTTAATGTGCCTTCAGTTAACTAAATTAAATAGTTTATGTGACAGATATGTTTAAAATGACATACACTCTAAGGACTCCAGGCATATCTGTGCCATATCTGTTCGCCCCCTCATAGTGACTTCAATGTGGAAATCACATGACCAGCAATGTCTTGTTATTCAAATGACTTGATGAACCCACACCTCATACATCAAAATATCAGTGTGAAGTTTAAAAGAACTGTATTATTGGTGGTTTAGGAAAATATTGTAACTATACACATTAAAAACATCAGGTTTTAGATATGAAATACTGGATTCGACATATGTTGCATTCTCAGATGCTTTGACATACTGTGAAGTTGAATTGCAGTAAAACATACATACATACATCTAAAAACATACATTCTGTGATTAGTAAGTCAATGAAGTGAACAGAAGAGGGAAACAGATAACAGTGTGTTGAGGTGCTGTTAATACAAGATACCTTCTGTGCAATACTGCTGAATCCCTTTTACATCAGGTCACAAATTAATGGACTGACCCAAGACTGTTCCATCTAGACCATGAACATTTTTATATTTCTCAGTTAATGTAATTATATACATAGCCTTTTTTACCACACAAGAAGAGTGCATATGTTGTATATAACTGTTTTTATGGCACAAATACATAAATTATAAGTTAAGTATTATAAAACTGTGTTGAAGAGTGAATTAATTGAATTTCTCAATTTACATTTAAATTATTTAAGTATTACATTTTTACAAGATTTGTGCAGTATCAAATGGCTGTAGCTCAAATAGCCGTTCCTGTAGCTCAAATAGCTGTTCCTGTAGTTCAGTTGGTAGAGCACTGGATCAGCAGCACTGGATCATGTACTAACAAAAATATGACTTGAACGTACTGTAAGTTGCTTTGGATAAAAGCGTCTGCCAAATGCACAGTTGTAAATGAAGTCTGCTGTCTGTATTACAGCCTAATGGCAGAGGACGGGACTGCATCTTCAGAGAGATCATGCTGGAGAACAACTACACTGCTTTTCAGAACGCTAAATACGAAGGCTGGTTTGTGGCCTTCAGCAGAAAAGGACGGCCCATTAAAGCTTCCAAAACCAGGGAGAACCAGCGAGAAGTTCACTTTATCAAGCGCCTCCACAAAGGTCCACTTCCCTTTCCAAACTCAGACCAACCCAAACACTTTGAATTCATCAGCTTTCCACCAACCCGGCGGGCTAAGCGCAACAGAAAATCCCACACTGCTTCCTAACGGCATGACACACAAACTCACAACTTGTTCTTTTTATAATAAACAGAGGCAGCTTTATTTTTATATATTTTCATACTTAATGGACTTGGAAAAGCCAAAAACACTGAATGGATTCATTTTCAAAGGATGATTTGTAAATATGGTAAGATAGTAAAAGAGAATGTATATATTTAATTAAGATGTTATTTGTATGTGTGTTGCGTGAGTATTTTGTAAAGACTTTTGTAAATACATTATGCTCAATATTTAACACAAAGTATTTACCTTTAAGAGGAATATAAATATGAAACAGAATATGGAATAGAAATCCACATCTTTTTCAACCAAAGATTTGACTTTACCTCATGTGTCTTGGAAAGGAAAATAAATGCAAAGAGGCTGCAAATGTTCCCATTATTTTGTTGTTAGGTGTTAAGTACACCTTCAAGTTGGTGACATTCATTATCTTACTTTTTGGTGAACAACATTTGAAACTCATAAATTGAGAAGTACTGCCCAACATTACCTTCAAAAAGGTCCAAAATTAACGCTTCCCAAATGCAAGTAGATTTACTATTAAGAAATGTACTTCTTTCCATTTTTGTGAAAAAGTATGTATTTGTTTCTTTATTAGGAACTGGAACATAATACATGATTAAATTGTTGGAAAGTCTGTCTAATTAATGTGCACAATTCGAATTACATCCCACATACCACAGCAGGTATGGCAAAATATACATTTTGGATCTTGGCTGCAAGCTTTCATGTTTAACGTGTTTAAAAATGAACAGGTTACAAATAAATGTAAAGATTTATGGATTTAACAAGCAACAGCAAAATGTGTGTAATGTAAGTCAGAATTTCAGACAGTGAAAGTATTGGCACTTGTAAAAGAATCACAGGTTTACTGCTGCCATCTGCTGCAAGTCTACTACCATTGCAGACACATTCAGTTTAGCCTGTGTGTGAGGTTAGTCCTGAAATCATTTTAAAGAGGTTTATTCTGTATTCTGAAAGTAAATGCAATCATCAATGGCACAACTAACATCATTCTGTACGGCAGAATTGCCGTCATGTCCTGCTGTTTATATATAGACTTTTTTAAACTCTTTGATACAAATTCTTAGAATCAAATTTGTATTCTGCTTGATAGCACCATAAGCTGTAGATTAAGTAACTCTCTATGAAGTATGGTCCATTTCTCTTATGAAATAATACAAACTGTAACTAAAAGATTATGCAATTTCAATGCCAAACACACACACACCATTGTAACTATGGGATCAATGTCCGTTTACTGTGGCACATACATAATATAACAGGCGCGCCGTGTTTATAAGCAGTGATATTTGCAAGATAATCACCGTAGCAGCTGCAGAGAGCAGATATCAGTCATGAATGCATCCTGCTGATCCACTTTAAACACCAAAATAATTGTACAATTATCATATGTGATGAATTTTGTCAGACATGAGAATTAAACTAAGCTTATTTTGTAATTAATAGCAGTTCATATTTCACCCTTGTAAATAACTATTATAATATATTGCATTACTGCTATGGAGTTAAATATGTTAGTTTACATATTAATATAAAAAGTAAAATATATAATATATAAAGTGTATATATTTTATGTATACACTTTGTATTAATAAAGTGTATATGTATATATTTATAAAAATATAAAATATATAAAAGTGTATCAAAGAATATAAGTTTAATATAAGAATTACAGGCAGAGTAAATGAATTAAAACTGATTTGTGGTCTTATATAAGATACAAAAGCATGATTGAGCCTCAGGTTTAATATTGTGTGAAAATTTCACATGCAAGGGAGGACCAAGATGCAAAGCAGAATCAGGATCTAACTAAGAACGAAATAATGGCAATAATATGATAATAAATCCAAAAGAAAAAACACTATGTAACAGAAAGGCAGAGCCACTGAGTCAAAACAGAGAATGCAGACTATAAATACAAGGGCTAATGACAAAACAACTGAGAAAAACAACAAACATGAAAACAAAAACATTTTATTATTACATATAATGTATATTATACATAGATTCAATCTAAACTAAAGGTGCATGAATATAATTTTCATATTTATCCCCCACTCCAAACCGTTACATTCTGAAAGTTACTCATCCATCTATTGCGTTTGCAAATAATGTTAAAGATCAACATAAACACAACATCGACACTTGCAGACGATCAATCCAATATTCCTTTTCCTCCTTCACAGGCCCCTTGAATTTGCCTGCAGTGACAATTGTATGGCAATAGGTGGCAGCAGTACCACAGCCTGTGGTACTTCTAAAGCTGCGGATATTTTCACTTTACATTCTGTGTAGATCATTCTAGCCCCCGTCACATATATTTTGCTGTTGCTTCTTGAATTCATAAATTCTTTTTTTAAAGAACAGGGTGTTGTAACATGTGCAAATTTAATACACATCGTCTTGTTAAACGTTGAAACTTGTAGCCAAGGTTCAAAATTAATATTTAACAATGACATTAACACGAATGACTGACAAATTTCATGATTAATTTAATTTAGATTTTTGGCACCCTGTTGCGTCATTTTGTTGACATTTTGACACAACGTAATTGAACCTGTTCGCAAGTTTTAACACTACAGCCAATGAGTGTTGCGATAACGATTTTGAACACTAGAGGGTGGATTGCCCTAATGTGGAACATTTTTTGCATTGCGGACCTGTAGTATATTACAATGTTAAGCCAACATGGTAAATCCAAATGATATTAGGTGATGTGACTTTGATCACATGGCAGTACAGCTTTGATTTGATTATAATTTCACTGGCATTCATTGGTTTGGGGGAGAGCCACACCCACTGAAGCTTAAGTGTCCCACATTAGCCAGTGTCCCACATTAGGACAATTCACCCTATATATGGTTAAACTAGGTGAGGCCTTAATGCTTTATTTGCTACAAATGAATGGATTCTAGAGAACAACTGTTCAGAGGACCAGGATCCAAAACACAATAAATGTGAACAGGCTAAATGGGTCTTTGCAACAAGGACAGCAGTAGAAACAAAAGTAAGAAACTGATACTTCTAAATACAAATCAGAACATTCTATCCAAAACTCTGGCGCAAAGACAAAACACAATAATTAGAAACCTGGTGCATCCAGACCAAATCTGGCTTTATACTCATACATAACTTTTTTTAATCTTCGGTGCATTTTGTAGCATAATGTACTATTCCAGGAGGCTTGGAGATCTTGCCATCCTCTCCTTGGATGCCTTATCCATTTGCAGTATTAAAGAGAATATTTAATTTAATCGATTAAATTGTTATATTCTAGACTGTGTGCAATAATTCATACAAATCAAACAATTTCCTCTCATTTTGATCTACATAGAGGTACAAGGCAGGATTGGGCCTGTAGCTGAGGCTATTAAAGGCCATATTGGTATTGAAGGATATAAAACCAGAAATGCAAATAATAAATAAGCGTTAGATGCAGTATGACATATTTTTTCTGAGGGCAATACTAGCATTCCAAATATCCTTATTCTGATTAATTTCTATGGTACATTTACAGGATATAAAATGATTTGACAGTTGACCTTAAGGATTCCTGCAGAACAATTCACATATTTAGGTGACAAAAAAGTTTTCCAATTTAGTTAAGGCCAAATTTCAGCCCCTGTTAAATTCATGATTGACTTCTGGAGAATGCTTCCTATTTCTCCTCTGGGTAGTGTGAATGCAATTAAGATGATTTTTTAAATTAAAACCTATTTGAGATCTAACATTTCTTATTGTTATAGCAACACCTAAAGAAAAAAAGACATGAAGATAGCAGTAATATCTTTTTTCTGTTTAATCTTTGAAACAGGTTAAAAGTCACTCTATGAAAAAGGAAGATCCTCTTCTATGCTTGCTTCATTATATTTTTCTGATATTTGTCATCCTACAAGTTTCTGAAAAATTTCTACGTATTTTACTGTTTTGGATAAAGAATACATTTCCAGCTCTTAAAATGTCGCTGATGCAGTATGAGTTGACTGGTGCACTACATTTAAAAGGAGACATGGAAACCCAGATAAAAAAAGATAACTTAGTTATTTGAAAAAATTGGTCCCATTTTATCTCCTCAAACCCTTCAGAACTGTTAACATGTTTATTATGCTTTCAGTCCCTGCTTCTACCACTGGATGGCACTTTTGGGTTGAGTTTTTGCTGGGGGTTGGGTGTGGTTTTTTTGTCTGATTTATAGATAATTCTTTATTTATTTTCCTGTTTGTTTGTTTGTTTGTTTATTATATTTCCCTGTGCAATCCTGTGTACCTTAATGTCAACTTATTTTTGTTTTTAGATTTGTTAAAATGTACGTTTTATTTATTTGCATCTACAAAGAATGTAGTTACAAATGATCTTTGCTATTCCAAATAAAAATATTTAAAGTACAAAAATTACACTGTAGCATATTTGAATATATAAATCAAATAACCTCTGACAAACTAGCCACATTGTGTACAGCAGATGTTGAAATGTCAGCCGATTGCAAATGACTTCCTTAAACCTCCTCCTAAAACCAATACCCAATGCAGGACCTCAGATCAGAGATGAAAATATTCAGCCACTAGAACTGAAACTAGCAACTAGCAACTGTAATTTACTGCATAATAGACTTGTTTTACAAATGTGCTATCAAGCTCCTGTTGTGTGGATCACTGCAATAGTCAATGTACTATGTACAATGAAAACATAAACCCACAAATAGACTTCCATCCCTGGTCTTTGGTCCATCATTTCTCCAGGGACTCATCAGCATTGACTGCAGGGAAAGGCAGAAAGGGGTGGGACAGTCCTCTCCACTCGCATTATCATCAGAGCTTATATCCTGTCAGCACCTCCCTGGAGAGAGAGCAGAAGAAGAGATTCAATCGGATGTGGGCAGCTTTAAATGAGCCACAACCCCCACAGCTGTCTTCGCATAACTAAATACTACATAATGTAAACCGACCAGTGCAAAAGGGCCAAAAAGAATTTAAATGGCATGGCAAAGAATCATCAGGGCTTCTTTTGAGTCTGTGACGTTTATTTGAATCGATCAAAAGATAGTTAAATATGAAAGGTGATACTGTGAATAATTGACATACATGTCAATGATTTACTACAATAGAGGTGTGCTGCTCATACAAATACAAATAACCCTCCTGCCATCTTGAGCCTTACTACAGCTGTTAGGAGAATGCATTTTAATCCCCATCTGCTCACTGTGTGCTGGTGTCTATTTTAAGATCGTTTTGTAGAATGCCAAGATCAAATAAGTAACATTAGCTGTTCCTAGACCTAGCAGGCAGTATTACAGATATCATCCAAAAAGCCATTATTTGTGTGTGATGTGCATCGTGTCACATTGTTGGCTAACATGCTAACGTCATACTGTATTGAAGACAATAGAGCTTCAGTCAGACAACTAGAGTTCAGTCACAACATATATGTGCCATTGCTTTGAAAATGCTAATTTTCAGGATTGAACACTAAATGGCTCTATTTTAAGTCAAGTCTCCTGAACTGTTTCTGAGTTGCTGCCTATGTAGAAAATGTCAGATTAGCCTCATGTGTGGATACATTTGGGTTAAGGTGCAGGTAGCTGTTTTGGAACAAAACTACTTATTTAATGTATCATCAGTTGCGCTTATATATAGCTCTGATACACACACTGACTCTTTCTCTTTAAATCTTTAGACATGGCCAACCCACAAGCACAGCCACACCCTGAATTTAAACAGTATACAGCAATTGATTTACAGTGACATTTACAGTGTTGTTCACTTGCCATAGTCTCTCACTTTTTTGTGGTCAATTGCACTTCAACACTGTGTAAGAGGACCTTTCTGGCCCCTAAAGAGTCAGTGTCTAAAACAGCCCACTAAGTTTACTGAGGGAATGAAACTATGACTCAGGCAATTGCTAGACTAAATGCTAAGGGGGATGGGCAGGTTTACTGTATAAGAGGCAAATACAAAGGTTTAATGGGACCAGTCCTGAATACTAAACACCAGTAAGTGCATCTGATATAGATTACACTAAAGTTTAAATGCATTATGCACAATATGGTTTACTGATAATGACATACTGATCGTGTTTATAATGTAACCTGATATCCTGTTGCTTCTGAGTGAATTTCCTCCTGCTGTAGATGCCCAGAGCAAGACAGCTGTTTGCATTGCATGACTTTAGCCATGAGTAACTGTATTGTATTCTAGCACTGCAATATTTGATTCATCCAGTTTACATTCATTACATTTTACACTCTTTATGCTTTAGAGTGCATAACAAGGTTGTGTATGGAACAACACATGAAACTCTACTTACGATTTAGGGCATTTTTGTATGATTCATTTTTTACAAAACACTATTTTAAAACAGTAATGAGCGTTAATATCTTCTCAATATGGTTTTGTTTCTCAGCTTGGCATCTGATATCTCTTATATTTGACAATAAGTTAATAACTAGATTTTACATTTTGTAAGGAAAATGAACATTCTGTATACCCACAGATACCTGCTAGGTTTCTGGGGGCCCCTGGTTAATTTTGCCTGTGATCCCCAGGGGCATTTGCATCCTTCCTCCTTGGTCCATTCATGACCACGTTCCGGGGATGTGCGATCCGGGCCAGGGTCTGGTGATGTTGGGACCCCTGTATGACCAGGGCCCTTAGAAGCATCCTAATCCTCCCCACCACCACCATTACAGCACCCTTGCTTACCCATGTAAAACACGTCACCACAGTACTAGGATGCTCTGGGTGTTTTTTTTTGGTTATTTTTGCCATTTTACTATAGTGGTTGCTTGCAACAGGCCACCTCCAAGTGTTATATTACCATCTATAAGCAAATAAATCTATAAAGTCTAATTGGTAAAGTAAATATAAATTTAAAAGATCAAATAGTAATACCACACCCCATAATATGTGGTCTCATTCATGTTTGCATCATAAAATGCAAAGAACAAGTTTTAAAATGCCATGAGCAAAAGTAATAGTGATGCTTGCATTAGCAGGCTGCTGGCAGAACATGCTGAGTCAGGGACAACTGACAACCACTCTGTCACCTCAGGGCATCTCTATCGAATCAGATGTTCAGCAAACAACTGGCAACAATATCACTGCAAATAATTCAATAAAACCAAACCTGGTCACTGTAATGAAGGCTACAATGTCCTCATAGGACTCTGTGCTGATGTTAGCCAGCAAAATAATTTGTCCATAATTTGCACATTAAAATGGGCTAGCATCACTATCACACCTTAAACGTTCTTTTGTCTAAAAAATTCATTTAGCAGACACATTTTTGTTGTGTAGCTTAAACAATGGAGTGGTGAGACAGTGAAGATCAAACAATAAAAAAGGCATGAGCCTTTTCTATTTTTACACAAGAGAGGTCATTACAAGAACAAAAATAAAATGTTTGATAAATGAGTGTCTTTTCATTTTTGTGGAATTTGGAAATCGTCACAGGTTTTGTGTGTCTGTGAGCACGGCTATTAGAGAGGTATGGACACAGATAGATAGACAGGGTGTGTTCATTTAATAATGTTTTTATAGTGTATTTAATGCTGTTTTGCATGACCAATGCTTTTTAAAACAAAGCAGATGCATTATAAGAGGGAGGATGCAAACCACCACTTATAAAAATCTGTGAGTGGAAATATTAGACACGCTTAGTATAGGGGTAACAGGAATGGAAGTCTTGGCTGCAGAACAAGTTAGACCACACGCATAATTCCCCATTTATTCAAACATTTTGTATGCTTTCAAAATCAGTGTATAGTTGGGGTCTTTAAGCCTTATCCTTATTTAGGAAAAAATGCAAACATGATTTTGATATAATGTTGCACAAGTCTCTAGACTCAAAAAACTATTAAAACACCATGACTCACTTAAGTGGCTAATTAAATCTGTTAATATGACTCTATAACTTATTCACTTAAACAATTTATTTCAATTGAAACAATAATTTTGTTGTTCAGCAGCTTGTAGTAAATTGTAGTATTGTATATAGTATTTTGTATAGTATTGTATATAGAACAGGAGCAACTGTATAGTATAACAATGAGTCTCACTTCAAATAACTCAAATCACAATTTTGCTTTTAAGCACCAGAGTGCCATCTGCTTCTGCAACTATATCTGCCCCCTTGTCTGGTCAACCCAGTAAAACCCCTGAGGCCTCCACTGATACAGCGGACTGGGACAAACCCTCATTCTCACAGTGCAAGTCACAGCAACTGTGCCAGACCTGATTATATTACCATGCATTCCTGCTGAGTACTTTTTAATAATACAACTACCCACATAAGATAAGATACACACACAAATACAAAAGCACAAACAGCCATCTGCCAGCATTTCTTCATTTAGATTTAACAAGCTTTTCTGACTTTACCAAAGAATTTTACGTTGACAAACCATTAACAAACATCATATGAAAATATTGTTTTACATACACTCAGGCACTGACAGGACATAAAGAAGCTTTGTACAGTGAATTGTTTTGAATTGTTTGTCAAGTGGGCAGTGTTTATAATTACCATAGCCAGAATGGGGGAGCAGACTAGCTAGAAGCAGACTATAATGTGCTTAGTAGTATTTAGTGTCCAGGTAACACAAAGTATATGCAGAACAAGTGCAAAACATGTACAACCACTTCCTTTTTACATGTTGGGCACATTTGATTAAAAATCTGTTTATTTTAATCATTCTTTCAATATTGTTTTGTTTTTATTGTTTGTGACGATGACTCATGACTGCTGTATAATATTAGGTTGTCTTTGAACATTACTTGTCTTTGAAAATTACATTACTTACATACCTTTAGAGGAAAATAATGTTTCGAAACATTACCCCACCCCGTTATTGAAGCTGTTTTGACTGTTTTGCTTTGAGCAGGACACCTGCAGTGATACAGAAATTCTACGCCATAAAGAAACAAGTGTTTCCGCCTCTTGGGCGCGAATTAACATGTGAACTTCGTGCTAAGACTTTGCTTCTGTGGTATGTGAACATTTTTTTTCATACAAATTGTTGCCTTTGAAAATCATACGTTGTCATAAATATTGATTGATAGTTGATGACGGCCAATCGACATGTTTTGACTTTCTTTCGATTTGACACAAGAACACTTTTGGGAGGGTCTATAAAGAACAAGCCAATCAAATTCTATTACATAGTATGTGGGCGGAGGATAGGCTGTCTATTAATATGGGGGAAGCACGTTCAACCCAGTAGAAGAAAGAAAAAGGTCCACCAGTTTCTCAAGTCTTTGTACCTTCCAGTAAAGAAGTAGAAAAATGAGGGAAATCGTGCATCTTCAAGCTGGACAATGTGGTAATCAGATTGGAGCTAAGGTCTGCGTTTTGCATTTGCAATATAATTCAAATGTAGTCTTATTTTTATACTAAAATATTGCGTTGGTTGTTTCTAGAATGTTTGTGAAATGAGTTATATATACGTTCGTGCTTTTTGTGCAGTAAATTATAAATGACTGCAAATATTTAAATCTTAAAATACGAGCGGTTTAACCGCTAGGAGTCTGGTTTTGTTTGAATGAGAATTGGGCCAAACATGTGCTTTCTCGTTTGAATCCTTTAAATTACAAAATAATTGGAAAAACTTGGAAGCAAACGACGTATAGTATTTACCGACCAAAAATTTTGGTCTTAACGGTTGTTTCTTGTGGATATCTGCCGGGTATTTCCCTTTGTGAGACGCATTGCGACAAAAGGAAGTGATTAAGCGAAATCTAAATACTGCCATAACCACATGCTTGCGAAATGTCCGATTTTTGGTAAAAGCTAATAATACGCAGCCAAAGCAAGTTTAGATTCAATTATTATAAATGTTTTGTTAAATAAAAAAAAACAATTATGCGTAAGTGCGCAGCAATTGGTAGCGGAAGTGACGGATTGCCATGTGACGCAGGCAGAATTTTCAAAGCGCGCGGCGGATGGATGTCTGCCAACCGCCCTGCATGGCGCGCGCGCGAAAAGAAAATGGTTAACGCTTGTGCTGTTATAAGATGTAACCGGAAGAATCGGTCGTACCAATGATTTTTTTTTTTTAAATAAAATGTATAAGGGCTATACAGGGACCAAACAAGCAGACTGACAAATGCGTGTTAGCTTTCATGTATCACGAAATATAAGAAAAGACCAGAGCCCATGTTTTGACATAAATCGATACCAAATATTACTGGAGTACTGGATACTTGATTGTCTATAGTTTAACCTTGAAGTCACGTCCACACAGGATTATTAAGCAATGCTTTTAAATAATGTTTTCCAGTTATTTGTGATGTCTGAATAATGTTGTTACAGTTTGTTCTCGCAAAGAATCAACATAATAAAATACTTTAAACTAGATGTTACAATGACTAATAGGAGAATTTTCGGAAACTTCCGTGTTTTTTTTTTTTTTTCCCCCACAGGCTTCAAAATGACCTGATGTTTAAACTTGCTAAATGCTCATGTATTTATTCTTTAGTTCTGGGAGGTGATCAGTGACGAACATGGAATTGATCCCACTGGCTCTTACCATGGTGACAGTGACCTCCAGCTTGACAGGATCAATGTCTATTACAATGAGGCGTCAGGTAGAGACAAATAGCTACTTAATGTGCATGTTTTTTTTATTAGGGGAAACTAGTTTCTATATCTAACCCTGTTTTGTGATCTTGTTTTAGGTGGCAAATACGTGCCCCGTGCCGTGTTAGTGGATTTAGAACCTGGTACCATGGACTCTGTAAGGTCTGGACCATTTGGTCAGGTCTTCAGACCAGATAACTTTGTTTTTGGTAAGTATTTTCTATTTAAATGACTTTCCATGTTTTTACAAGTGTTAGAGAAGGAAGCTTAATGTGTTGACTATTGCAACAGGTCAGAGTGGTGCTGGAAACAACTGGGCGAAAGGCCATTACACAGAAGGAGCTGAGCTGGTGGACTCTGTCTTAGATGTGGTTCGCAAAGAGGCAGAGAGCTGTGACTGCCTTCAGGGCTTCCAGCTTACCCACTCACTTGGTGGAGGTACTGGGTCCGGCATGGGTACCCTGCTCATCAGCAAGATCCGTGAAGAATACCCAGACCGCATCATGAACACCTTCAGCGTGGTGCCTTCCCCTAAGGTGTCTGATACTGTAGTGGAGCCTTACAATGCCACACTGTCTGTGCACCAGCTGGTTGAAAATACAGATGAGACCTACTGTATTGATAACGAAGCTTTGTATGACATATGCTTCCGCACCCTCAAACTTACCACGCCCTCATACGGTGACCTGAATCATCTTGTCTCTGCCACTATGAGCGGCGTCACCACTTGTCTTAGGTTCCCTGGCCAGCTCAATGCTGATCTCCGCAAGCTGGCTGTAAACATGGTGCCCTTCCCCCGTCTTCATTTCTTCATGCCTGGTTTTGCTCCTCTCACCAGCAGGGGTAGCCAACAGTACCGCTCCCTGACCGTACCAGAGCTCACACAGCAGATGTTCGATGCCAAGAACATGATGGCTGCCTGTGACCCCCGTCATGGCCGCTACCTCACGGTTGCTGCCATCTTCCGTGGCCGCATGTCTATGAAGGAGGTGGACGAGCAAATGCTTAATGTTCAAAACAAGAACAGCAGCTACTTCGTTGAATGGATCCCCAACAACGTGAAGACCGCTGTCTGTGATATCCCGCCCCGGGGGCTCAAGATGGCAGCCACCTTCATCGGCAACAGCACAGCCATTCAGGAGCTCTTCAAGCGCATATCTGAGCAGTTTACGGCCATGTTCAGACGCAAGGCTTTCCTCCATTGGTACACAGGAGAAGGTATGGATGAGATGGAGTTCACCGAGGCTGAGAGCAACATGAATGACCTGGTGTCTGAGTACCAGCAGTACCAGGATGCCACCGCAGAGGAGGAGGGCGAGTTTGAGGAAGAGGGAGAGGAAGAGCTTGCTTAAATCTCAATATGCACATTGGTTTCCAGGCTGTATCGTTTTGTTGGTGTACAAGAAAAATATTTCCAAACCTCCAAGTTTGTTTATCTTAAGTCGTTTCATTGTTTTTGCCTCTTGTCTGTACAGATGTCAATAAAAGGCTTTTTCTTTTGTTAAATGTAAATGTTTTAATTTTTTTTTTCTGGCTTGATGTACTAGTGCAGTGTTCCTCAACCTGGGGCCTATGGGATCTTATGATGACTTGAAATTAATAAAGAGCCATTAAAAAGCTAAAGAAAACTACAAATAAAGATACTAGTGTTTCATTGTGTTTATAGTGAATGCACATCTTTCATTTATGCAAAGCTTGAGTATTTTATTGGATAGAATTTGTGGGGAGGCCTTGGTGAGGGTGTTGTCTTTAGACAACAGTCAAGTTAATACATGATCACATACCATATAATCAGTAGTCTGCAGTTACTGTTTATGAACAGTCAAAATAAAAAGATGGGAATTTGTGGTGGATGCCTTGCCTTAGCAGCCTTTAGGGAATTTCCATATGTTAGGATGCTTTTTCAGTCTGGCTCATCAAATATTAGTAAGTTAATTAATTTTGCTTTTTTATAAGTAGGACTCATTTTGGATCACTTTCACTTTAGGTATTAGTCTAGGCTGGGTGTATTTAGAGGTTTTAGAAAACACAAAAGTAGCTACGTTGTAATTATTTACATGGAAAGTTTATTTACTGTACTGCAGGATTTTGTAACAATTTGTTTACAGTTTTGAAAACAATTACACTGGCATATGTTACCTTAAGTTTACTATCACAACCATTTTCGATAATGGCGCTGCTGATATTCAGAGGGTCCTTAGTACATTTTCCCAGCAGATGGCGGTGTGGGCTAGGTTTTCCTTCTTGCCCATACAAAGTAGGTTAGGATCCCAACACACAGCAAGAGTAGAGACCAGCAACACACCGTCTTCACTTGATCTTCAAGATTCTGCTTCTCTCCAAAACGACTGACAAAACCTGACTGAAAGCAACACACAAAGTGACACCCAAAGTTTGTAAAGCTGTCTCTTAAAGGTTTACCAAAATAACACCACAAGTATTTCCAATAGAGGATTTTTAGATATTTATTAAGAATATCTTTGTGGCAATAAAATAGCTTATAGGACCACTTTTTGCAACAAGTTTTAGACTTGATAGCGACAGCTACGTCTGTCAAAACACAAATAACCTCAGTGATCACCTTTAACCTTTATATGATGCACTAGATGGGGGTTGAAACATTTACAAGTAGGTACCACATAGTATACAAAACACTCCCTGCCCATTTTGGCCCAATGACAGCAATTTTCTAGTTGTTCTAATTATTTGTTCCAAGTATTCACCTAAATTGAGAACTTCTCCAAAGTTAACAACAATCAGATAAAACAGACCATTTCTTGTTCTAGTTTTTTAAGGTCCAGTTAATGTACAAATGTGTCCTAGTAAAAAAACAATTGTTAATTGTACCTACTTCAGCTAAGATCTGTGAGCATCCAGAGTAATGATTTGTAATGGAACCAAAAGAGTTTGGCTTACCAGTAGTTTATAAAGAGACACTCACCCACCCTCCTTTATCCCTAATTTCGGGACAGATGACCCTCTCAGCATAGCTGCCCACACACTCCTGAATCTGAGGCAGTACAGTAGACATGCCTCTTTCCTGGCAGTGTAGCGCCAGTTGGCCAGCCAGAACAAACACGGACAGCACAGCACTCCAGGCGAGATCTCTGCGTCTTGTAGGTGCAAAGTGCTCATCCAGGATGGAAACAAGTGTTAAGCAGGCTGTTTGTTCTGTCACATCTTGGAAAACACGCGGCCAGCGGCGGAAGAAGATAGGGAAGCGAACAAGCAGTTCATCTCCTGCATGTCGCAGGGCAGCCGTGACTTGGGTTGGTGCTGGTCCAGGTGGGACGCCTGGTTGGGCCGTTACATAGTTGATATAGTCATAGGCCATTAAATAGGCTTCACGCACCAGTGGATCAGGACTGTTTAGGCCTCGGCCAATCACAGCGCGATCTGACAGTTCCATAACTTCACAGTACAACAGTCTGCCGTTGACAGGCAGTTAAACTTGTATGTTAATGGTCCAATTGAGTCTCTGATAGCTCCTTCTCATTTTAGATGTTTAGTTTACCTTCTAGGCCATTGGTCGTTTACATACACTGCCTGTCAATGATATCCCTCAACCAGAACTGTTGGTTTACGTTCCTCTAAATGAAAAGCAAATTCATAGATCAGATGCTTTAATATTGCATTTACAGTACATACAAAGTGTCCATAGGCCTGTATGATCAGCACTCAAAAAAATGCAAAAGTTAACCAATGTTATTTTAAATGCTTACGCTGTTGTGTTGCACTCACAAACGGCAAAAACTAAACAATCATTTCACCTCACACCCTCATACATACAACAAAAGCGATCGGTGACTTACCTTTCTTGTGATTAGACGCAAATCATGTTGTAAGGAAACAATCTGGATTAGCTAACAGCTGACAGAAAAACAATGTACAACTGGAGTAAGCCGAAGTGTTTCAGGTCACTCACAATGTGTGTGTTGCATGTGCATGCTGTCATTTGGCTCTCACTATATTTAGCAACCTTGTCTGTAACAGATACAGAGGCTGAACCCTTTGCATGCACAGTCATCTGGGATGTGGCCCTCTGTACTCTCTCCGGCATGGGTGCAGCTATAAATACTCAACATGCAACAGCTTAAAGACAAGAGGTACAGAAGGTAACATTTTTTTATGGCTTTAATCTAAAAGTTAAAAATTTTAAACATTTATTCCATGTAATGAAGTGTTTTTGCAGAAAAAAATAAAATCTAAATTCTATAAATGCAGTTACCCCAAAAAGTGGAGAATTGATTTGGCATAAGCTACATTCTAAGATCACACCATACCACGTTCTAAGTGTCCTGGTGAACTTCAGAATTTTGTTGCAGCACAGATGGTGTAAAGTTACTGCCTTCTAACAGGAGTAGATTGTATTACAGTGGTGTGAAAAAGTGTTGGCCCCCTTCCTGATTTCCTATTTTTTTGCATGTTTGTCACACTTTAATCTTTTAGATCAAACAAATGTAAATTAGCAAAAGATAACACAGGTGAACACAACATGCAGTTTTTAAATGAAGGTTTTTATTATTGAGGGAAAACAAAATTGAAAGTGAAAGTGTTTGCCCCCTAAACCTAATAACTGGTTGGGCCACCCTTAGCAGCAACAACTGCAGCTAAGCGTTTGCAATAACTTGCAATGAGTCTGTTACAGCGCTGTGGAGGAATTTTGGCCTACTCATCTATGCAAAATTGTTGTAATTCAGCCACATTGGAGGGTTTGAGCATGAACCGCCTTTTTAAGGTCATGCCACAGCATCTCAATAGGATTCAGGTCAGGACTCTGACTAGGCTACTCCAAAGTCTTCATTTTGTCTTTCTTTAACCATTCAGAGGTGAACTTGCTGGTGTGTTTTGGATCATTGCCCTGCTGCAGATCCCACGTTTGCTTCAGCTTGAGGTCACGAACAGATGGCCGGACATTCTCCTTCAGGATTTTTTGGTAAACAGCAGAATTCATGGTTCCATTTATCACAGCAAATCTTCCAGGTCCTAAAGCA